>BLSH010121841.1:564320-591426 GCA_018402905.1 Glandirana rugosa | reverse complement strand
TCATGTGACAACACGGAAGAAATTACACTTTGCTACAATGTAAAGTAGTGCGTGTACAGCTTGTATAACAGTGTACATTTGCTGTCCCCTCAAAATAACTCAATACACAGCCATTAATGTCAAAACCGCTGGCAACAAAAGTGAGTACATCCCTACGTGAAAATGTCCAAATTGGGCCCAAAGTGTCAATATTTTGTGTGGCCACCATTATTTTCCAGCACTGCCTTAACCCTCTTGGCCCTGCAGTTCACCAGAGCTTCACAGGTTGCCACTGGAGTCCTCTTCCACTCCTCCATGACGATATCACGGAGCTGGTGGATGTTAGAGACCTTGCGCTCCTCCACCTTCCATTTAAGGATGCCCCACAAATGCTCAATAGAGTTTAGGTCTGGAGACATGCTTGGCCAGTCCATCACCTTTACCCTCAGCTTCTTTAGCAAGGCAGTGGTCGTCTTGGAGGTGTGTTTGGGGTTGTTATCATGTTGGAATACTGCCCTGCGGCCCAGTCTCCGAAGGGAGGGGATCATGCTCTGCTTCAGTCTGTCACAGTATATGTTGGCATTCATGGTTCCCTCAATGAACTGTAGCTCCCCAGTGCCGGCAGCACTCATGCAGCCCCAGACCATGACACTCCCACCACCATGCTTGACTGTAGGCAAGACACACTTGTCTTTGTACTCCTCACCTGGTTGCCACCACACACGCTTGACACCATCTGAACCAAATAAGTTTATCTTGGTCTCATCAGACCACAGGATATGGTTCCAGACAGTAATCTATGTCCATAGTCTGCTTGTCTTCAGCAAACTGTTTGTGGGCTTTCTTGTGCATCATCATTAGAAAAGGCTTCCTTCTGGGACGACAGCCATGCAGAACAATTTGATGCAGTGTGCAGCGTATGGTCTGAGCACAGGCAGGCTGACCTCCCACCCCTTCAACCTCTGCAGCAATGCTGGCAGCACTCATATGTCTATTTCCCAAAGACAACCTCTGGATATGACGCTGAGCATGTGCACTCAACTTCTTTGGTTAACCATGGCGAGGTCTGTTCTGAGTGGGACCTGTCCTGTTAAACTACTGTATGGTCTTTTCCACCGTGCTACAGCTCAGTTTCAGGGTCTTGGCAATCTTCTTATAGCCTAGGCCATCTTTATGTAGAGCAACAATTCTTTTTTTTTAGATCCTCAGAGAGTTCTTTGCCATGAGGTGCCATGTTGAACTTCCAGTGACCAGTATGAATGAGTAAGAGCGATAACACCAAATTTAACACACCTGCTCCCCATTCACACCTGAGACCTTGTAAAACTAATGATTCACATGACAGCGGGGAGGGGAAATGGCTAATTGGGCCCAATATGGACATTTTCACTTAGGGGTGTACTCACTTTTGTTGCCAGCGGTTTAGACATTAATGGCTGTGTGTTGAGTTATTTTGAGGGGACAGCAAATTTACACTGTTATACCAGCTGTACACTAACTAATTTACATTGTAGCAAAGTGTAATTTCTTCAGTGTTGTCACATGAAAAGATATAATAAAATATTTACAAAAATGTGAGGGCTGTACTCACTTTTGTGAGAAACTGTATATACCATAGTTTGTAGGCGGTATAACTTTCATGCAAACCAATAAATATACACTTATTGGGATTTTTTTCACCAAAAAAAATGTAGCAGAATACATCTTGGACAAAATCTATGAAGAAATTTGAATTTTTAAAAATTTTTTACTTTAATGTTTTATAGGAGAAAGTCAAAAATATTGTTTTTTTTTTCAAAATATCGCAAAATATAAAAAACCCAGTGATGATCACATACCACCAAAAGAAAACGGAAAATTTACTATCAGATACTTACCGTAATTTTCCTTTCCTGATAGACTCCATGGCAGCATACGTGTGGGTAAGGTCCCGCCTCCACTCCTACCCTATAGGACCCCTCTCCCATAAATCTTTGCTCCTTCCCAGCTGCCATGTTCTGTAAATAGCCTACTCCAGGCCTTGGGGAGGGGACTCCTGCTGCCATGGAGTCTATCAGGAAAGGAAAATTACGGTAAGTATCTGATAGTAAATTTTCCGTTTTCCTGACAGACTCCTATGGCAACATACGTGTGGGAAATAACTCGCTACACACACGGGTGGGAATTGCTGGGAAAGTAAAGATTTAATTAACATTATTGTCCATCGACAAAACACAAGCACCAAAATTAACTGAGGAAAGAGCCGCTGGCTCAACACAATAGTGAGACATAAACGTGTCTATGGACGACCAGGAAGCCGCCCTACAAATCACATCTGGTGCCACGTGGCGCGAAGCCGCCCACGACGTTGCAATACCACGGGTAGTATGAGCCGTTACTGCCTCTGGGGGAGTCAAACCCTTTGCCCTGTAAGCCCATTGGATGGTTTGAACGATCCAAGAAGAAATTGATCTCGTCAAGGCCTTCATCCCTCTGTTTTTCCCTTGTATCAGAACAAACAGATATTCTGACTTGCGGAAAGAAGCCGTAGCCTCCAGATATTGCCTTAGTGTGTGACCCACATCCAGAGGATGAACTTCCATACCATCTGTCACATTGTACGTTGGGAGGACAATTTCTTGGTTCTCACGAAAAACCGAAGACACCTTCGGCCTAGCCCCTAGCATGGGAACTAGGACCACTCTGTCAGGAAAAAAGGTGAGGAAGGGTTCCACCGACCCCAAGTCCCTGATTTCAGAAACTCATTTAGCCAAGGTGACTGCGATAAAAAAAACTGTCTTCATTGTCAGCTGCTTGATTGACAGCCGTCCACTGGAACCAGAGCCAAGGTTTGTCAGGAAATCCAAGACGAGTGGAAGATCCCATTTGGGAGACCTTGCTTTCTTCTGCGGCCTAAGCCTCACAGCCCCTTTGAAAAATTGGCAAACAAGCTGACTACTGGCCCAGGCACAGCCCGTGAAGGCCGAAATTGCAGAGACCTGGACCCGTAATGAGCTGACTGAAAGTCCAAGATCAAGACCGGACTGCAAAAAAACAATGATATCTGGAACACTTGGACTGACTACTGAGGCAGACCTGGCATGCATGTACTGCGAAAATCTTGACCAAATGCGCTCGTAAACCTTATTAGTACTACTTCTTCTTGTGCATAGCAGAGTTGCAATCGCTTCCTGTGGGCAGCCTAGGGCTTCCAATCTCCCCCTTTTAAGAACCAGACCCTGAGATGCAGATACGCAGGGCAGGAATGTAACTTCGCCGCTTGCACTAGAAGATCCGGTCTGGACGGGAGGGGAACTGGATCCCTGAAGCTGAGAGACATCAGCAGTGGAAACCAAGGCCTGTTGGGCCAAAAAGGTATCACCGCAATGATTTCCACTGCCTCCGTCCTGAGCCTCCGAAGGAACTGGAAGACTAGTGGTACCGGAGGGAAGGCATATGCACGGCGGAATTTCCATTTGTCCGAAAGTGCATCTATCCCCCAAGTATGAGGATCTCGGAACCTCGCGTAGTACCTCTTCAGCTTGTGGTTGCACGCTGAGGCGAACAGATCCACTTCCGGCAATACTCCCAGAGTTAAGAGCCAGCTGAAGACTTCTCCGTGCAGGGACCACTCGTTGTTGTCTAGTTCTATCCTGGACAGGAAGTCTGCTTGAGAGTTCTGGTCCCCTGGAATATACACTGCTGACAGATTGCAGAGGTACCTCTGGGCAAACTCCATTATTGGTTCTACTTCCCGAAGCAAGGAGTCGCTGCGAGTCCCCCCTTGCCTCTTTACATATGCCACCGCGGCTGTATTGTCCCTCATCATTACTGAGGCCTCTGGTGTTAAGTGGCGGAATGCCTGCAGAGCCTTGAACGCAGCCCGCAGCTCCAGAATGTTGGAGACTATGCCCTGAGCCGGGAAGTCCCACTTGCCCTGTGCCACTTCCGACAGGCAGTGAGCGCCCCAGCCCCAGGTGCTGGCATCTGATGTTATTGTCAGCCAGGTGACTGGAAACAGAGAGTGGCATCTGGAGAGGTTCTTGCGCCGGAGCCACCAGAGAAGGGACCGCCTCATGGAGGAGGTTAATCGGATGCGTTGAGACTCGCTGTGAGATCTCCATTGTTTCAGAAACCCCCTCTGAAAGGGTCTCATCCTCCACTGTGCCCATTTCACCATAGGGATGCATGCCGTCATCGTACCTATCACAGTCATACACTGGAGGGCTGAAAGCCACTGAGAGGAGAGAGCTTGATCCACCCTGTCCCAAATCACCGTGATTTTCTCCTCCGGGAGAGAGATCGTGCCCACCTTCGTGTCGAAGAGAGCGCCCAGGAAAATCAGAGACTGTGATGGCTCTAGATGCCTTTTTTCCTGATTTATGAGCCAACCGAACTCTAGAAGGGTTCAGATGACTAAGTCCCGATGTTCCAACAGCTGGGACTTGTCTTGAGACAAGAGGAGGAGATCGTCTAGGTAATGGAAAAGATGAACTCCCTTGATCCTCAGCACAGCCACTTCTGCTAGGAGAATTTTGGAGAAGATACGTGGGGACGTAGTCAGGCCAAACGGAAGGCAAGTAAACTGATAATGCAGACGGCCTACCGCAAAGCGGAGATATTGCTGGAATTCTCCAGCTATCGGAACGTGGAAGTAGGCGTCCTTGAGGTCGACTGACACCATCCAGTCCCCCGGCTGAACCGACTGCTGAATGGTATGCAGGGACTCCATCTTGAACTTCTCTTTTTTTATGAAGTGGTTTAGATAAGTCAGATCTATAACCGGCCTCCATGAGCCGTTCTTCTTCTGAACAAGGAACAAAGGAGAGTAGATGCCCTGACCCCGTTCGGGAGTCGGTACGGGCCTGACTGCCTCCTGTCCTAGGAGGGAACTGACGTACTCTGACAAAATCTACCGCTTCTCCTTCGAGGAGAGTAATGAAGTTGGAGTAAATCTTCGCCTAGGAATTTCGGAAAAGATTCATGCGTGGCCTGTAGACACCGTCTTGAGAGTCCAAGCGTCTCTGATCGAGGCCGCCCAAACATGCCAGAAATGGCGTAAGCGAGCCCCTACCGGGCATGCCTGGGCGGGCCCAATATCAAAATGACTGAGCCGGACCTTGGCCCCTTGAGGAATCTCCCTTCGATGTCTTCTGCTGGGCAGAGCGCTTGGTCCTCCAGGATCTACCGAACTCCCGCCCAGGCCTATAACTACGAGCTTCCCTGGCTCGATCAAAGTTCTGCTTCTTTGAAGAGAAACGCCTTCGCTCTTGCTGGTGCCAGCCCTAGGGAAGGAAACCTGATTTTCCACCCGTGGCTCGGGATATGGCATAGTTTAATTTATCACCGAAGAGGGAACCACCCTCAAAGGGGATCCAGCACCAAGCTTTCTTGGACGCCGGATCTGCCCGCCAAGGGCGAAGCCACAGAGCCCGTTTGGCCGTAACTGACGCCATCATAACCCGCGCCACCAGGCGGATGATATCCAGGGAAGCCTCCCCCAGGAAGGCTGAAGCCATCCTGAGCTCTTGAATGGGTGACCTCTGAGCCTCTTCAGTGGAGAATTCCGCCAATGGGCCTCCACTTTATCTGACCAAACTTCCATGGCCTTGGAAGTTGCCGCCAAGGCTAAGGCTGGTTTACAAGCCATACCTGCGGAGATATATAACTGCTTAAGGGCCGCATCAATCCTCCTCTCCAGAGGATCTTTAAAAGAGACTGTATCTTCCAATGGAAGTGTCACATATTTTACCAGCCTCATTAAGGCTGCATCCACTCTTGGAGCTCTCTCGAGGTGCTTCACCTCTTCTTCCTTGAAGGGGTACATTCTCTGCACTTTTGAAGCCAATGAGCCCCTCCTCTCCACTTTGGCCCATTCGTCTGACACAATTTCTCTCAACTCCGGCAGGAAAGGAAAATTAGTGCGCTCCTTACTGAGCTGTTTAAAAAGCCTCTTCTGGTTTGGGGGTGAAACCGCCGGGTCTTCCAAATCCAAGGCTTCCTTCACGGCCCCTACTAAGAAGGGAACCAAGGCATAATTAAAGCCAACCTCAAGGGTCACATCCGAATCCTCATCGGAATGAGGTGGCGACGGGAGTCTGGGCTGAGAAAAATCCCAAGGTTCTTCAGATTGGTCATCCATCAAAAAGGACCTTGCAGGGGCCAGGGGAGGGGCTTGCGGTTGACGAGTGTCTCTCTCCTGCAGAGACTCTTTGGCCACCCGCTTTACCAATTGCTCCAAGTTCTGAATAGGGTTTTCCCTTTCCTCAACTGCTTTTTTATAACAGCGGTCACAGAGGGATTTATCTGCTGAAATGGTCAGTTTGCAACCCCAGCATGTATTGCCGTCCCTTCCGTCTCTGACGTGGCGCCCTGCGTCTGAGTGCGCTATATGACGCCCAGATTTAGTTGATGAATGATGGTGAGATTTGGACGAACCACCTTGTTTGTGAGAACCTCGGTGAGAACCGGACCTGGAAGGGCTACAAAAGGGAAAAAAAGAAAAGACAAGGGTGTGTCCCCTTTAGTAAGCCTGTTCGGACAAAGACTCTCCCCCCAGAGCCCCCCCCCCAGGACCACCAGGTACCTGTTGGGCAAGGGCTGACCACCAGGGGGCAGAGGAGAGTCCATGGCTAACGACACCTAGGGGGAGAAGCAGAGTAAACAACTGTGTCGAAAAAAATCACACCTCCCCCCCCTTGTGACACTACATACCTGGGGAGACCAAACGCACAGCCTGGGGAAGATGTCCCTGCAGTCATTCCCGAGGCTTGTGCGGCTCCCCAGGCTTAAAAGGCCTATGATGACATCATCCACCAGCGCCAGCCAGCGCCGAGGCGCACGCACACATGCGCGAGCCAAGCCTCAGTCTCGTCCCGCAATCGCGCATGCACAGATCGACCACGGGACCCGAACAGGAAGTCAGAGACTGGAAAACCGCCCTCGGCCATCCTGACTGTCAGCAGAGAACACCCCATAGACGCAGGACAAGACAGAAAAAAACAAAAACACACACTTGCTGCCATTATATCCATAGGAGGAAATCTCACCACTCCACCGCTCAGCGCCGACCAGGACCCTCCAGCGTCCAGCATACAGCAGATTAGGGCCACCGCAGGGCATCCGGCCAGCGCACATATCTTCCACTATCTTCAGCGCTTACTCTGCACATACCCCATACCCCACTCTCAGCAGGGGCGTATCGGGGGGACGAATTCCACTGGCCATGGGCGACTGTAAGCGGCTTTCCAAACTTCAGGTAGTTGGACCGAATCCTAGTCCACATGGAGGAGGACAAAAAAGCAACATGGCAGCTGGGAAGGAGCAAAGATTTATGGGAGAGGGGTCCTATAGGGTAGGAGTGGAGGTGGGGCCTTACCCACACGTATGCTGCCATAGGAGTCTGTCAGGAAAGCTCTATTTGTGTGAAAAAAAAAATTATATATATTTAATTTGGGTACTAGCGCGCAATCGCTAGTTAAAATAGCACTTTGGCACTCCAGATATGCCTATTCTGCGGTGCAATAATTAGAAAGTAAGCAGCTGGTGCAGGTCTTTCTCTTTGAAAAAGCCAAAATGCTTTGAGAAATCATTGTCAGGGAGTGTCCTATATTTAAACTAAATTGAAGTTTGTTAATTAATTAGTTTAATACACTGAATGTGTGCCCAAAAAATATATTAGGCCTTTTTTGCACTAGCAGCTGGGGGGGTGGCATAAGACCATGCAGTTGAGCCATGGTTTTACTGCCCTCTGCACCACCGCCCCCCCCCCCCCACCTTTAGCTGCAAAGGCAGTGGAGGGGTGTGTACATATGCCACAGCAAAAATTAGCCCTGCTGTTGTGTTCAGCGGGGCAATACCACCCACTGAACGTGACCCATTCAACTAATTCTCATTCTCCCACCCCTCTGTCTCATGGACCCTATCATCCCTCCTTATGTGCAATGGATTTCCCCACACTCTATCCTCTAGGACAGTGTTTCTCAACCAGGGTACCACGAAGAGACCTCAGGAGTGCTGCAACAAAGGGACAAAAAACTGTCCCATCCCTGTACATATGCATCTGCGAGCAATCCTATGTTAACGCATGTATACAGAGAGAAGGGGAGATCAAAGCCTGCACCTCCTCCCGGCTCTCTCCTCCTCCCTGCTGCTATCTGCACTGAAGTTGGCAACCTAGAAAGCTGTGAGCCTCCCTCGCTATCTGCACTAAAGTCAGGAACCTAGAAAGCTGTGTCCTGCCAACTAATGATGTCACCTCCTGGTGTGAAGGAGCCCTCAGACTGGTGTACCCCGGGATTGTGCACAATTCTAAAGGGTGCCTTGACTGAAAAAAAGGCTGAGAAACACCCTTTAAAAATTAGGCACCCTTTAAGACTATGGACAGGTGCCACATTCTAAAATGTAAAAAACTATTCTAATAGCTTTACATTATGCGGCAGCATTGACACTTGTAAGACACCCAACATTGGAGGTGATTTTATTCTTCCAAAGCAAATACAAAACAAATACTTTTGCCCACTGGTACTAACTAGTATTTCATTGTTTCTCCTCTCCCTCAGTTTCTCTCCATCACTCAGCTAATTTGTCCCCAATGCTGATGGAGAGGGGCAAGGGAAGGTCACACAATGATGCTGTGCAGGCGATCAACACCCTTCTTATCAACACTGATGACATCACTGGTTGTTACGTCCCTGGTGGCTGAAAGGTTGAAATGGTGCACAATAAAAACCTGTGGCTTTGTGTAACTAAAAGGCACGCTTGATCCATCTACTGGCTTGTTTACATTTTTGGTCAATTTTTAGGCATTTTGCCAAGGCACCCCTGAAGAAACCTCAAGGCACCCTGGTTGAAAAAGGCTGCTGTAGGAGTTCCTCATCGTCTTAGTACAATCCAATTTCACATGGACACCCCATCTGTAGTGTCCAATGTGATCTCTGTCTGATGTGCTCCCTCCTAACCCGTCCAATGCATTCTCTGTCCAGGGCACTCTCCCCACCCCATGCAATGCACCACCAAAAATGGTGAGGGATCACATATTATTTGGAAGAAAGCTAAAGCATCTGCTAGCTGTACTGGTTGACTGATGCCTAAAAATGTCCTTTGTGATGAGCTTGCTGACGTAAATAGGTAGTGTCTATTTAACAAACAGTCTGAGAAGGAAATCTTGGCAATCAGTAAAGTACTGTTGAAAAAGAATGTGGTGCTGCTAAAATGATTTGCAGAGTCTTAGAAAGCCATATACACTGTGTATTCAGAAGCATATCAAACCTTATTACACACAGCAAAAACAAATTGTATATTTTTCTACAAAAGGAATTTTTGCAAGTCAGATGACGTGGGTTTATCTGATACAGTACTTTCCCAAAATGCTTTACGGATTAGAACAGCAATGGATGAGCTTCAGAGTCTGCTTGACCGTGATTTCATCCTGAACGCAGTTCGCCAACCGGTGAACGAAATGGCCAAATCTAACCATTTGTTTTCATATTGTAAACAAACAGATGGGAATACCCGGTGATGTCATGGACCAAATATGACCATGACTGTATTTGGCCTGTGACATCAACAAGCGTCCACAACATATTGGTTGACATTCAGCTGAAGCGGTCATTTTGTGGAGAGTGTCTGGCAGGAGAAGATTGCCGGTGGGGATTGTGGAAATGTCGTTCTTCGTGTCTGATGATGGATCTTACATCACTGGACAACATGATTGTACAATATTGGGGGTACAATGTTGGCCAGCACTACAGAGGATAAAGGTTTGAGAGTACTTATTTCAGATTATTGCAAAATGAGCCAAGGCAATGGGAAAAGTAAATAGGATTCTAAGATGTATCACTAAAGTAGTGTTTCTCAACCTTTTTTCAGTCAAGGCACCCTTTGAAATTATGGACAATCTCAAGCTACCCTCTAAAATTATGGACAATCTCAAGGCACCCTCTAAAATTATGGACAATCTCAAGGCACCCTCTAAAATTATGGACAATCTGAAGGCACCCTTTAAAATTATGGACAATCTCAAGGCACCCTCTAAAATTATGGACAATCTCAAGGCACCCTCTAAAGTTATGGACAATCTCAAGACACCCTCTAAAATTATGGGCAATCTTAAGGCACCCTCTAAAATTATGGGAAATCTCAAGGCACCCTCTAAAATTATGGACAATTTCAAGACACCCTCTAAAATTGTGGGAAATCTCAAGTTACCCTCTAAAATGATGGACAATCTAAAGGCATCCTCTAAAATTATGGACAATCTGAAGGCACCCTCTAAAATTACGGGAAATCTCAAGGCACCCTCTAAAATTATGGACAATCTCAAGGCATCCTCTAAAATTATGGGCAATCTTAAGGCACCCTCTAAAATTATGGGAAATCTCAAGGCACCCTCTAAAATTATGGACAATCTCAAGGTATCCTCTAAAATTATGAACAATCTGAAGGCACCCTCTAAAATTATGGGCAATTTCAAGGCATCCTATAAAATTATGGACAATCTCAAAGCACCCTCTAAAATTATGGATAATCTCAAGGCACCCTCTAAAATTATGGACAATCTCAAGGTACCCTCTAAAAATATGGACAATCTTAGGGCACTCTCTAAAATTATGGACAATCTCAAGGCACCCTCTAAAATGATGGACAATCTCAAGGCACTCTCTAAAATTATGGACAATCTCAAGGCACCCTCTAAAATTATGGACAATCTCAAGGCACTTTCTAAAAGTATGGGCAATCTCAAGGCACCCTCTAAAATTATGTACAACCTCAAGGCACCCTCTACAATTATGGACAATCTCAAGGCACCCTCTAAAATTATGGACAATCTCAAGGACACCCTACGTTAGAGGTGATTTATTCTTCCAATTCCAATACATCCTTTGCACAATAGTACCGACTAGTATTCCAATGTTTCTCTTCTCCCTCAGTTTTTCTCCATCACTCAGCTAATGCGACCCCAGTGCTGACAGAGGGAAAGTGTGGGTCATTGGTTGTCAGAACACTGTCAGCTAGAAGGTCATAATGGTACATTATGAAAACCTGTGGCTTTGTTTAACTAAAAGGCAGGCTTCATCCATCTGCTGGCTTGTATACAATTTTGGGTCAATTTTTAGGCATTTTGCCAAGGCATCCCCGAAGAAGCCTCAAGGCACCCTGGTTGAAAAAGTCTACACTAGGGTCACCAGCAGGAAGAAGAAGGTCCTGATTGCTCTATATCATGGGTATTGAATTTAAATTTACAGAGGTCTGATCAGTAAAGTTTTTTTCCAGCAGAGGTCCAAATCACATGTTTGTGCGAAGACTCAGATCCTACCCATCACCCCCCCCCCCCCCATATCAAAATCCTGTTCTTACATTAGTGTCCTCAGAGAGCTCTGCCCTCTTCACATCACACCCTACCCCCACAGTAGTGTGGGCTCTGCTCCCTTGACAACCAGCTCCCCCCAGTACTACCCCCTTTCACATCAACCCCCCCTTTGCTCCAGTAGAGTTCTCTGCCCCCCTTCACTCTCCTACCTTAGACAGAGTGGAGAGTGGGAACTGAGTGCAGGAAGTACAGCTCAGCATTGGACGGAGCGTGGGAGCAGGAGCGAGAGTTGCATGAGTTAACTTTCCAGATTAACCAGCAGGTGATTGGCTGCTAGGGTGCAGAGTGGTCGTTGCAACTATTCACTTGCTGGTTAATATGAAAAGTTATCCTGTTCTCGCCCTCCATCCAATGATGAGCTGTGCCTCCTAGAAATGTGCAGTTCATTTAGTTCGGAATTGAAATTCGGATTATTTTTTTCATTTACAATATTACCCAATTTAAACGAACTGAAATTACAAAGAAAAAAATTTGGACGAAATTCGAATTTAAATAGTGTTTGAATCAATTTCAAATAATTTTCAATTTCAAATAGATTTCAAATTCGAACCGTTTTCGAATTCGAATAGCTTCCCAATGTCCAAAGATAATAAAATAGAAGAGAAAATAAAGGAACCGAATAGATAAAAAAAATATAATAGAATAGAAAAGAATAAAATAGAAAATAAAAGAACAGAATAGAATAGAAACAAATAGAATAGAATCAAATAAAAAAAGAATAGAATAAAATATAAAGAATATAACCATCTTCTGAAATTCATATTTCAAATAGAATAAATGTGAATACATAAGAAAAGAAAAAAATAGAATAGAAAAAAAAGAATAGAATAGAATAGAGAATAAGTGAAAAAAAGAATAGAATTCAGAAAACAATAGAATAGAAAGCATATAACCATTTCTCAATATTTAAATAGAACCAATTTGAATTTGAATAGAATAGAAACAAAATAGATTAGAATAGAAAATAAAATAATAGTATAGAAAAAAAACAACAGAACAGAATCGAATTGTAAGAATATAACCAGCTTCCGAAATTTCAAATTTTGAATAGAATAAATTCAAATTTGAATAGAAAAGAATACAATAGAATAGAATAGGATGGAATAGAAAATAAAAATAAGAGAATAGAAAAAGGATAGAATAAACAAATAGAAAAAGAATAGAATTAAAAAAACAATAGAATAGAAAGAATGTAACCATTTCCCAAAATTCAAATAGAATCAATTTGAATTTGAATAGAATAGAAAAGAATAGATTAGAAAAGTAGGATTGTTATATTCTTTATATTCTGTTCTGTTGTTTTTTTTCTATACTATTCTGTTATTTTCTATTCTATTCTAATCAATTCTTTTCTATTTTAGTCAAATTTGAATTTATTCTATTTGAATTTTGGGAAATGGTTATATTATTACTATTCTATTCTATTGTTTTTTAATCATATTATTTTCTATTCTATTCTTTTCTGTTCAAATTTCAGAAGATGGTTACATTCTTTTTTTATTCTATTTTATTTATTCTATTCTAGTCTTTTATTCTATTCTGTTTTACGCTATTCTATTCTTTTATTTTCTGTTATATTCTTTTCTATTCTATTATATAATTTATATCCTATTTTATTCTCTTTGGAAATTGGAAAACTATTTGAATCTGAAAACTATTTGAATTCAAAAACGTTAATAATTCGATTTTGAAAACTATTAGAATCGATTTGAATTTGAATTCAGAAAATTCAAATTGATTCGAATACAAATAAACAAAACTAATTCTGAAAACAAATTAAACAGATTAAACTAATGTAACTCAACAAATTTATGCAAATAACAAATCAAAACGAAACAAAACAAATGTTTTCATGTCTACTAGGCAGCAGGGACACCCCTAAGGGCTAAAGTCAATACACAATAACGCTGTAATGGAAAGAGGGTGGTAGGGTAGATCGCAGTCTTGTTCCGTGTGGGGCTAAGCCTCTAACCCAATAGCAGCAAGTAGGTGAAGCCAAATGTAATCGACAATCTTACAAGGCCGAGCAGAGGGTACCCCACAAGGATCAAGTGGCTTGGGTAGATCAAAGTGCCTACCAACATCCCAGCTAGGCACTGCCTCCTGCACTCAGTTCATTTAACTGCTGTGCCAGTCATATGATGATGCTGTACTGCACAGGTGACAGTATGTAAATAAAAAATTTTGAAAAAAAACCCAAATTTTATCTAATTTCTTAATTTTTCCAAAAAATTGTGACAAAAAATGTCAACTTGAAAAAAACTCTCTATGCATCTTACTAAATATCTCAGATGGTCTGCTTTGCAAAATTGGGTCATTTGGGGGTATTTGTACTGTCCTGGCATTTTGTGGCCTCAAAAAGTGAGATTGTCAGTACTTCAGGATTGATCGGTTTTCAAATATATACAGTTAGGTCCATATATATTTGGACACCTGCACAATTTTCGTACTTTTGGCTCTGTATGCCACCAGAATATAATAAAACAAACAATCCAAATGAATTTGAAGTGCAGACTTTCAGTTTTATATTCAAGAGGTTGAACATAAATATCAAGTACAAATTTTAGGAACTGCAACCATTTTCATACACAGCCCCACCATTTTCAGGGGCTCAAATGTAATTGGACAAATTAATATAATCATAAATAAAATGTTCATTTTTAATATTTTGTTGATAATCCTTTACTGGCAATCACTGCCTGAAGTCTGGAACTCATGGACATGACCAAAGACTAGGTTTCCTCCTTTCTGATGGTTTGCCAGGCTCTAACTGCAGTCTTCAGTTGTTCTTTGTTTGTGGGTCTTTCTGCCTTTAGTTTTGCCTTCAGCAAGTGAAATGCATGCTCAATTGGATTGAGATCAGGTGATTGCCTCAGCCATTACAGAATATTCCACTTCTTTTCCTTCAAAAGCTCCTGGGTTGCTTTTGCAGTGTGTTTTGAAACATTGTCCATCTTTACTGTGAAGCGCCGTCCAATCTACTTTGCTGCATTCGGCTGAATCTGGGCTGACAGTATATCTCTAAACCCTGCAGAATTCATCCGGGTTCTTCTGTCTTCTGTCACATCATCAATAAACACCAATGACCTAGTGCCACTGGAAGCCATGCATGCCCATGCCATCACACTGCATGCTCCACCATGTTTTACTGATGACATTGTGTGCTTTGGATCATGAGCAGTTCCAATCCTACTTCACACTTTATTCTTCCCGTCATTCTTGTACAGATTAATCCAAAGAATGCTTTTCCAGAACTGGTCTGGCTTTTTTAGCTGTTTTTTGGCAAAGTCTAATCTGGCTTTTCTATTCTTCAGGCCTTGTGGTTGAACCCTCTGTATTTGCTCTCGTGAAGAATTCTCTAGATTGTAGACTGTGACCATGATAAGCCCACCTCCTGGAGAGTGTCCTTCACTTGTCTGGATGTTGTGAATGGGTTTTTCTTTACCATAGAGAGGATCCTGCGATCATCTACCACGTTTGTCTTCTGTGGATGTCCAGGCCTTTTTACGTTTCTGAGCTCACCAGTGCATTCTTCTTTCCTCAGAATGTACCAAACTGTTGATTTGGCCACTCCTAATGTTGCTGCTATCTCTCAAGAAGCAATAGATTCCAAATGCAAATACCACACTTAGAATCAACTCCAAACCTTTTACCTGCTTAAAGTGGATGTAAACCCTTCATATACTCAGTGAAGTGAACAGCCTCAGATGATGCACAGAGATGACACAAACCTCCCTACACAAGTCTTATATTATATCAAAGGGAAGACAGATGATATACCTGTTTAGAAAATGCACGTTCTGTTATTTTCCACTTCCTCATTCCTATCTGGGAGGGGTTGATAGCTAGTTGTTGTGAGACACTGTGAGAGACTATGAGGAAGCTGATTGGAGGAAAGGCACACACCCCTCCCCACACATGCAGATCTCTGACTGTGTTTTATTTAGAAGCCTGCTAATCTATTTTTAGCAACCTCCCACGATTATAATTCTATGTCCCGATCAAGTGAGAACTTATCAGGCTTATAACAGAGCTATGGAAGCTATGGAAGAAGAGACAGCTACCAGAAATACAGTATCTCACAAAAGTGAGTACACCCCTCACATTTTTGTAAATGTTTTATTATATCTTTTCATGTGACAACACTGAAGAAATGACACTTTGCTACAATGTAAAGTAGTGAGCGTACAGCTTGTATAATACTGTAAAGTTGCTGCCCTCTCAAAATAACTCAACACACAGCCATTATTGTTTAAACTGCTGGCAACAAAAGTGAGTACACCCCTAAGTGATAATGTCCAAATTGGGCCCAATGCTTTTCCCCTCCCCAGTGTCATGTGACTCGTTAGTGTTACAATGTCTCAGGTGTGATAAATTTGGTGTTATCGCTCTCACTCTCTCATACTGGTCACTGGAAGTTCAACATGGCACCTCATGGCAAAGAACTCTCTGAGGATCTAAAAAAAAAGAATTGTTGCTCTACATAAAGATGGCCTAGGCTATAAGAAGATTGCCAAGACCCTGAAATTGAGCTGCAGCATGGTGGCCAAGACTATACAGCGGTTTAACAGGATAGGTTCCACTCAGAACAGGCCTCGCCATGGTTGACCAAAGAAGTTGCGTGCACACGCTCAGCGTCATATCCAGAGGGTGTCTTTTGGAAGTAGATGTATGAATGCCGCTAGCATTGCTGCAGATAGTGCAGGCTCACCGCTCAGAGGGCAGCACAGCTCGTGTGGATCTGGTGTGCTGACTCACAAGGGCAGGTGCAGGCTGATGAAGCAATCAAGTAGTTACAGCAACAAAGTTGGAAGTAGCCGCACTCAAACGATCCAATTTCCAAAAACTATTTTATTGCATCAAAGGGTGATACAGACAACGAACAGACGGTCCAACTGACGCGTTTCGCACCCTACAGTAGGTGCTTACTCATAGCTTGCTAGCATTGCTGCAGAGGTTGAAGGGGTGGGGGGTCAGCCTGTAAGTGCTCAGACCATATGCCGCACACTGCATCAAATTGGTCCACATGGCTGTCGTCCCAGAAAGAAGCCTCTTTCTGGGTGCACAAGATGATGCACAAGAAAGTCCGAAAGACAAGCAGACTAAGGACACGGATTACTGGAACCATGTCCTGTGGTCTGATGAGACCAAGATAAACTTATTTGGTTCAGATGGTGTCAAGCGTGTGTGGTGGTAGCCAGGTGAGGAGTACAAAGACAAAGTGTGTCTTGCCTACGGTCAAGCATGGTAGTGGGAGTGTCATGATCTGGGGCTGCCGGCACTGGGGAGCTACAGTCCATTAAGGGAACCATGAATGCCAACATGTACTGTGACATACTGAAGTAGAGCATGATCCCCTCCCTTCGGGGACTGGGCCGCAGGGTAGTATTCCAACATGGTAGTGACCCCAAACACACCTCCAAGATGACCAATGCCTTGCTAAAGAAGCTGAGGGTAAAAGTGATGGACTGGCCAAGCATGTCTCAAGACCTGAACCCTATTGAGCATCTGTGGGGCATCATCAAACGGAAGGTGGAGGAGTGCAAGGTCTCTAACATCCACCAGCTCCATGATGTCGTCATGGAGGAGTGGAAGAAGAGTCCGGTGGGAACCCGTGAAGCTCTGGTGAACTCCATGGCCAAGAGGGTTAAGGCAGTGCTGGAAAATAATGGTGGCCACACAAAATATTGACACTTTGGGCCCAATTTTGACATTTTCACTTAGGGGTGTACTCACTTTTGTTGCCAGCGGTTTAGACAATGCTTGTGTGTTGAGTTATTTTGAGGGGGACAGCAAATCAACACTGTTATACAAGCTGTACACTCACTACTTTACATTGTAGGAAAGTGTCATTTCTTCAGTGTTGTCACATGAAAAGATAGAATAAAATATTTACAAAGATGTGAGGGGTGTACTCACTTTTGTGAGATACTGTAGCTCTTTGAAGAGAGATAACAAAACACTACAGACAGATATGCCCAGCTCAAATTTCATGAATCGGGCCTACATCCACTTTAAGCCTAGGTTCACGAAGACAGCAGGAATGAAATTGTGCGAGTTCAGCTGAACTGCACTATTTCATTCCCACATGTCAGTCCCGACTTCGGGAGCGATTACAGAGACATCTGTGCAGATTTATGCATAGATGTCTATGGACATCGCACCCCGAAGTCGACAAAAGTAGTACAGTACTATTGGGAATCGGTGCGGCGCTGCAAATGCAACATCGCACTGTTTCTGATGGTGCCATTGCCGGCAATTGCCGCCGATTTGGCATGCGATTTGATATGTCAAATTGCATGCCAAATTGCTCTAATATGAACCTAGGCTAATTGATAAGGAAATAATGAAGGAGTGGCCCACACCTGGCCATGAAACCGCTTTTGATTCAATTGTCCAATTACTTTTGGTCCCAGGAAAAAGGGGGGATGGCTATTCTTAAGAGCTGTAATTCCTAAACCCTTCCTCCGATTGGAATGTACATACCCTCAAATTACACCTGGGAGTGTGCACTTTCAGCCCATATCCATTATATAACTATAGCTTGAATATGTTTTGGTAAATACCTGAAAAAAACTAAAATTGTGCCTGTGTCCAAATATATATGGACCGAACTACCATAGTTTGTGGACTATAACTTTCCTACAGATTAAATAATATACGCACTACTTTTCTGTATTCTTTCATTTATACAGCAAAAAAAAAAAAATGCTGGTGATTAACTAGCACTAAAAGAAAGCTCTATTTATGTGAAAAAAATCATATACATTTATTTTGGGTACAGTGTTGCATGACTGCGCAATTGCCAATTAAAATAGTGCAGTGCTGAATAGCATAAAATGCCCTGGTCATGAAGGGGGTAAAACCCTCTGGAGGTAAACCACACAGAGCTCTAAACTGAGGGAACGATCTGTCAGTTTCTCATCCCTGCAGAGCAGAGATAAGAAACAGAGATCATGAGTGAAAAGCAGCACACTTTACACTAGGGTTGCCACATCATCCCTTTAATCCAGGACACATATGAATTACACAGGTTCTGAGGCTAATTTAATGCAGCTAAGGCACCAAGTGAGTTTAATTACCACCTTAATCAGCCACAGAACCTGTGCTATCGATATGTGTCCTGGATTAAAGGGATGATGTGGCAACCCTACTTTACACACATTACACATAATTAGGCACACTTTTAACCCCTTGATTGCCGTAGATGTGAACCCCTTCCCAGCCAGTGTCATTAGTACAGTGACAGTATATAGTATTATCACTGATCACTGTATTGTCAGTGTCAGTTAGTCAGTTCCTCCCAGTGTCACTTAGTGTCAGATTGACAGCCATGCTATCTACGGTTGCCACATCATCCCTTTAATCCAGGACACATATGAATTACACAGGTTCTGAGGCTAATTTAAGACCGATAAGGCACCAAGTGAGTTTAATTACCACCTTAATCAGCCACAGAACCTGTGTAATTAATATGTGTCCTGGATTAAAGGGATGATGTGGCAACCCTAGTGCTATCATAGTCCCATTATAGGTCGCTGATCAGCTCTATTAGTGGTATAAAAAAAGGAAAAAAGAAAAAAATCTGCTATATATACCATAGTTTGTAGACGCTATAACTTTCACGCAAACTAATCAATAAAACGGAAAATTGTCTATCAAATACTTACCATAATTTTCCTTTCCTGATGGACTCCATGGCAGCATACGTTTGGGTTTAGCCCCATCTCCTCTCCTACCCTATAGGACCCCACTCCCATGAATTTTTGCTCTGAGCCAGTGGCTGTGTTCTGTAACTAACCTACTCAAGACACTGGGAGGGGACTCCGGCTGCCATGGAGTCCATCAGGAAAGGAAAATTACGGTAAGTATTTGATAGACAATTTTCTGTTTTGCTGACAGACTCCATGGCAGCATACAT
Organism: Glandirana rugosa; assembly: GCA_018402905.1. Lineage (NCBI taxonomy): Eukaryota > Metazoa > Chordata > Amphibia > Anura > Ranidae > Glandirana > Glandirana rugosa. The sequence goes on along the minus strand of BLSH010121841.1, from coordinate 572,176 downwards.
TTGGAAAATAACTTGCCGTACACACCCGGGTGGGTAGATGCTGAGCAAAGAAAAGGTTTAATTGACACCGTCAACCTACAGGATTTGTAAACCAACATTAACAGGAGATAAAGCAGCTGGTTCAACACAATAATAGGTCATAAATTTGTTGATTGAAGCCCTGCAGATCACTTTGGGGGCAACGTGCTGTGAGGCCGCCCAAGATGTTGAGACGCTTCTGGTCGAGTGCGCTGTCACCGATTCTGGAGGTGCCAAGCCCTTTGCTTTATAGGCCCACTGGATGGACTGGACAATCCATGCAGCAATGGATCTAGACGAGGCACGAATCCCCTTGTTCTTCCAGTGGAAGATGACAAATAGGTATTTGGACTGACGAAAGGAAGCCGTGGCCCTCAAATATTCTTTCAAGGTATCTCCCACATCAAGTGAATGGATGTTGGAATTTTCGGCTGATCTGAACGTGGGGAGGACAAACATTCTACTTCCGCCTTTTCTGACCAACAATTTGGTCCTTCGGAAGAGAACAAAACAGGAACACGACCGCTGGCACAGAGCAATGATTCATGGGAGTGGGGTCCTATAGGGTGGGAGAGGAGGTGGGGCTAAACCCAAACATATGCTGCCATGGAGTTTGTCGGGAAACACTTTTTTGTATCAAAAACATGTAACAGAATACATTTTGGTCAAAATTTATGAAGAAATTCGATTTTTATTGGATATGTTTTATGACAGAAAATAAAAAAATATATATATTTTTTATTTTCAAAATCTTCCACTTTTTTTGTTTATATCGCAAAAAAATAAAAACCCAGTGGTGATCAAATACCACTAAAAGAAAGCTCTATTTGTGTGAAAAAAACGTTATAAATTTTGTTTGGGTACAGTTCTGCATGACCGCGCAATTACCAGTTAACCACTTCAGCCCCGGAAGGATTTACCCCCATCCTGACCAGAGCACTTTTTATGATTCGGCACTGCGACGATTTGACTGGCAATTGCACAACGTTGTACCCAAACAAAATTGACGTCCTTTTTCCCCACAAATAGGGCTTTCTTTTGGTTTTTGATCACCTCTGTGCTTTTTATTTTTTGCGCTATAAACAAAAAAAGAGCGACGATTTTGAAAAAAACAATATTTTTTTACTTTTTGCTATAATACATATCCAAAAAAAAATATATATATAAAAAAATGAATTTATTCATCAGTTTAGGCCGATATATATTCTTCTACATGTTTGTGGTAAAAAAAAAAATTGTGATCGGCATTTATTGATTGGTTTGCGCAAAAGTTGCCGCTTTTACAAACCATGAGAATTCATTTATGGCGTTTTGACTATTTCTTTTTTTTTTATTACTAGTAATGGCAGTGATCTGCAACTTTTATCTGGACTGCAACATTGCGGCGGACAGATCGGACATTTTTGACACTTTTTTGGGACCAGTGACATTTATACAGCGATCAGAGCTAAAAATAGCCACTGATTACTGTGTAAATGTCACTGGCAGGGAAGGGGTTAACCTGCAGGGGGCAATCAAGGGGTTAACTGTTTTCCCTAGGCGTGTTCTAACTGTGCGGGGGCTGGGCTGGCAGGGGCATGACAGGTCTAACTGATCCCGATTACAGGGATCAGTAGATCACTATCATGCTGCCTGACAGAGCGGTGTTTACATTGGCGGTTCCCCGCTCTTCTACCATACCAGGCGACCTAGGGACACCGGTGGACCTGTGGCCACGCTCAGGGGGCGTGTGGTTAGCCATTTATAAACGGCGAATCACGATACGCTGCCACTCTGCAGCAGTAAAAGTACATGAGCTGGTCAGGAACTGCTTAACCGGTTCCCCACCGCACGCCGTCTTTTTACGGCGGCAGTCGGGGAGCCCTGCGCGAATCGCCGTAAATAAGTGGCGATCCGCAATCAGCCACGAGGGGGCCCGCGCGCACCCGCCGCACTCCTGGGGAGTGTGCCCGCGGCTCGGGCGGACCCGATGTCCGCCGGCGAGCCGCGATGAGCGGCTACAGGGAAAGAACGGGGAACCGCCGATGTAAACACGGTGGTTCCCCGCTCTGTTAGTAGGGGCATGGGTGATCTACTGATCCCTGTCACTGGGATCAGTTAGATCTCTCATGCCCATGTTAGCCCAACCCCCCCACAGTAAGAACACACCCAGGTAACACAGTTAACCCCTAGCTCCACCCCCCCAGGTTAACCCCTTCACTGCCAATGACATTTATACAGTAATCAGTGGACATTTAAATTTCTGATCGCTGAATAAATTTCATTGGTCCCAAAAAAGTGTCAAAAATGTCCGACATGTGCGCCCCAATATCGCATTACCGCTAAAAATCGCAGATCGCCGCCATTACTAGTAAAAAATAAAAAATAAATAAAAACCCCAGAAATGAATTCTCATCATCCGTAAACGCGGCCACTTTTGCGCAAACCAATCAATAAACGCCGATTGCGATTTTTTTATCGCAAATATGAGGAATTATATAAATCAGCCAAAAACGGTGAAAAAAAATGTTTTTTTATATTTTTATTTTGGATTTGAATTTTAGCAAAAAGTAAGAAATTTGTTTTTTTTTTGCAAAATGGTCGCTCTTCTTTTGTTTATAGCGGCGATTAGAAATGACGCAGAGGCGATCAAATACCACCAAAGGAAAGCTCTATTTGTGGGAAAAAAAGGACGCAAATTTTGTTAGAGTGCAACGTCGCACGACCGAGCAATTGTCAGTTAAAGCGACGCAGCGCCGAAATGCAAAAAGTGCTCTGGTCCTAAAGCTGCAAAACCTTCCGATTGGTAAAGTGGTTAAAGTAACGCAGTGCTGAATAGTAAAAAAAAATGGTCTGGTCATGAAGAGCTCAAGTTGCTGGGAAAAAAAAGGGTTTAATATCACTTTAAAACCTGCTGATTTGTATATTTGTTCTGGTTCAGGGTCTCCATAAGCATTGAAGCTAGAAGTTTGGGATGATAGCCAGGCAGCTAGCATTTTCTGCAGCCTAAGGAGCAAAGTCGGCCTGTTTTTTTCTCTTAGCACAGGTTTCCTATGAGATGTGAAGATATAAAGCAGTCTGCGAGTTGGCTCTTGTTAGACCTATAGAGGTCAGGACTCAAGCCTTCACTTGCTGAAATGCTGTTCATAACCCCAGGCAGGCAGATGGTTTATGGTGTTCAGCCACAACGAGCAATAAGAAATGAATCACCTGATTTTGGCAGCTGCAGCGACAGGCTAAATCCACCCACAGCTGCAGTTTCAGAACTGGTCCTGGTGATATTGGTGTGCAGCCTATTGCATTAGGCTCCATTCACAACAATACATTTTTTTTTATGCTTTTTTGCAGAAATTCAGTACATTTATTTAACATGGGTTCCTATGGAACGAATTCACATCAATGCATTTTTGTGCCTCTGCGTTTTTGGAAAGGGTCAGGGACTTTTTTAAACGCGAAACGGTGCTTTATTGCGTTTTATGGTTCAATAGACTTCAATGGAAAAGCTGCAGAAAAGCATGTAGTGCGTTTTTACCGCGATTTGCATTTTTAAATCTGCCCAACATATAAAAAACAAACAAACAGCAAAACGCAAATTGCGGCAAAAACCGTGGAAAGCACAGCAAAAAGCTCTGCAGATTTTCTCAAAAGCAACATGCATGGGTGTGAATCGAGCCTTAGGTCTGATTCACACTGCTGCAATGGCAGGCATTGCATGTGATTTGCACTGCGCTGCTGTATACAGATTGTCCACACCAGAATCGGATCGCATGGGTGTTCACAGCCATGCGCTCTGATTCCTGTCCGGATTGACAGTTCGCACTGCGATATGCAAACTAATCTGGAGGTGTCATTAAGGCTCCATTCACACTAATGCGTTTTTTTAACATGGGTTCCTATGGAAAATCAATGCTTTTTTGTGCCTCTGCATTTTTGGAAAGGGAATTTTATTCCCGCAAAATGCATTGTTTTTGCATGTAAAGGACTTCAATGGGCATGCAAGAAAAACGCAAGTGCTACGTTTTTGACGCGGTTTTACTGCGATTTTGCAGTGATTCGCGTTTTTACATCTGCCAAGCAACAAAATCCCCCCCCCCCAAAAAATAAAAAAAACTTGCAAAGTTGCAAATCACAGCAATATCGCGGTACAAAAAAATGCAGAAAGCACAGCAAAGATGCTGAAAAGCAAAATGCATAGATGTAAATCGAGCGTAAAGGAGTTGTAAAGGCAGAACTTTTTTATCTTAATGCATTCTATGCATTAAGATAAAAAAAAACCTTCTGTGTGTAGCAGCCCCCCTAATTACTTACCTGAGCCCCTTTTCTCTCCAGCGATGTCCACGAGTGTCTAAGCCATCTGGGACACTCCTCCTGATTGGCTGAGACACAGCAGCGGCGCCATTGGCTCCCTCAGCTGTCAATCAAAGCCAGTCAGCCAGTCAATCAGGGGAGAGGGAGCGGGGCTGGGCCGGGGCTCTGTGTCTGAATGGACACACAGAGCTTTGGCTTGGGTGCCCCCATAGGAAGCTGCTGGCTGAGGGGGCACTCAATAGAAGGGAGGGGCCAGGAGCAGCAAAGAGGGATCTGAGAAGAGGAGGATCTGGGCTGCTCTATGCAAAACCAACTGCACAGATGACATGTTTGTTTTTTATTTGTTTTTAAAAAAACAAGACTTTACAATCACTTTAACTTTGTATTGACACTCCCAGCGGTTTTCATAGGGCAGTGTGAACCGCCGGCGGGTGACATGCGATGCGGGAACCTGGACTGTATTTGCATGGGTTCTCGCATCATAGCTGAGCAGTGTGAACCGGCCCTTAGGCCTCATTCACAGCTATGCAGGTTGCAGTTTGCATATTTCAGGTGCATTTTGCGTTTTTCAATACACATTTTTGATCCAAAATGTACAGATGTGTATAAGGTCTGGTTCACACCTATCCAGGTTGCAGTTTGCATAGTAGTGTTGCATAGTGAATGTGCCAGGTTGATATCAGGCAAGGATTTTGTAGCAGAGATTATTTGCTGCTACAAATCGCAAAGCAAGTAGTGTTTTAATAACTTGAGTCAATTGCGACAGTGCTACAGCATTGGGTTGTGCTCTGCTACAATAACTTGCCTTCAGTGATTTGAGCAACATTCCATAGAGGTGCATTATAAGCGATTGGCCCTAGCGATTTTGCTGCTGACATGAAATGCTGTAGCTAGATCACATAGCGACAGATAACTTTTAAAAAAGTAAAGTGTGAATTTATAAAGACGAAATGTGCATAGCTGTTCATCCATCGAAACTGCATGTCATTTCAGTCTGTGCGAAAAATGGGGGAAAAAATTTAATGTTCTCAGGTTATATTCTCTGCAGATTGAACATGTATGAATAGGGAAAGTACTGCATTATGGCCTCTAGATGGCACTATCATAGGAAATAGGCATGCTCTCCAGCGCCATCTAGTGGCTATAATGTGGTATTTTCTGCAATTGCACATTCAAACTACTGAGAATATAGCCTTTGGACATTTGATTTTGTCTAATTTTTGCTGAATAAATTTACATGCAGTTTGTGATGGATGAACAGCTATGTATGGGTTTCCCAAACCTGCTCCCCCCCCCCCCCATGTAGGTGCAAATGTGTCACAGGGTTCTGCTGAGATCCAAAGGCTGGGCAGAGCCTTTCAGTACATATGTGCAGCAAGCACCAGAGTAAAAAAGATGGCAGCACTGGGCCAAAACTCAAAGGGGCTAAAGTTCCTCTTCCAAGTATTTCTAAACGCAAGAACAAAAATTGAAGTGACTGACCTCTGATGATACGGAGAGATGAAGCAACACCTCTTACATAAGCTGTATCTGTTTATCTGCAGTCTTCTCTACATCTGATCAAAGTGCTGAATTTATAAATCTTATGTGAAAGTTCAGAAAAAAGGGGACGGAGAGCTGAGGTTACATTCTGCAGAGTTCAGTGAGGAGAGCTCTGAGAGCTGATTGGAGGGAAGGGACACACCCCCTTTACACAGCACACAGGAACCGAGTTGAGGCTTTCAATCAACTGGAGGTCCCTCCCCTGTCACCATTTTTCTCTTGGTGTCAGGAAAACTTATCAGAAGTAACTCATGCAGATAGCAGAGGAAGGAAGCAGCAGGCAGAAATTACACTTTGTGCTCTGGATTGAGACAAGTACACACTATAGAGCAGTGGTTCTCAAATCCGGTCCTCGGGACCCACTAACAGGCCAGGTTTTTAGTATTACCTTGGGGAGATGCAGACTAGAATACTGCAATCACTGAGCAGCAAATGATATCACCTGTGATGCATTTCAGTTATCCTGCAAACCTGGCCTGTTGGTGGGTCCCGAGGACAGGAGTTGAGAACCACTGCTATAGAGGGAAGTGCTTTATTCATATTTCTTTTCTGAGGTTTACAATCACTTTAATTCACTTCCTCTTCTAGGGTGACAACCATACTGAGCAATGTTGTCACCCTAAGACAGGGAGTGTGTTAGGACTACATAACACATAGTTGGTAAGGTTAAATAAAAACAACAGTCCATCCAGTTCAACCTGTGTAGGTGTACATGTGTATAAAAATAATTTCCCATATCCCCATATATTGTTTTCGCTAAGATGCCCGTCCAAGAGTCTTTTAAATCTATCCATACTTCCTGCCAACACCACCGATTGTGTAAGAGAATTCCACATCCTTACCGCCCTGATAGTGAAAAACCCCTACGCAGCTTAAAGTTAAACCACTTCTCTTCCAGTCTCATTGTGTGGCCCCGTGTCCTCTTACACTCCCTGGGACTGAAAAGTTTCAACACCTCACCTTCTCCATAATGGGGGAATGGGATGTTTTGTAGTTCGTGGAGATAGCAGGGGCAATGCTAACTATTAGAAACACAAAAAGGAGAGAGGCGCACCGACCTTGTGCAACACCATAAGACCGTTTATTAAAAATAGAAATCAAGCATAAAATATACTCACAAACGGAGCAAAATCAAAGGCATAAAAGTCAAAGGCAGTGACTTCAGCAAAACTCCACCACAGCACGGGGGGAGCCACGACGGCGTCCTACGGAAGGCTATTAGCCTTCCGTAGGACGCCGTCGTGGCTCCCCCCGTGCTGTGGTGGAGTTTTGCTGAAGTCACTGCCTTTGACTTTTATGCCTTTGATTTTGCTCCGTTTGTGAGTATATTTTATGCTTGATTTCTATTTTTAATAAACGGTCTTATGGTGTTGCACAAGGTCGGTGCGCCTCTCTCCTTTTTGTGTTTCTCCTAGTTCTGTTTGGATTCCCATGATCCTGAAGGAGGGCAGCAAGATTTTTGATGCTTACAGATTGGAACAGCTTTATATGTCGTGTCTTAGGCCAAGCCACTATGATTGGTTGATTCATCCGAGCGCAGGAGTTGTACAACATTTTCAATGCTAACTATTAGTGTTGAGCGAACCCGGACTGTAACGTTCGGGTCCGTACCGAACTTTCGGGTGTCCGTGGCACGGACCCGGACCCGGACATTTCAAAAATCGTTCGGGTTATATGATTGGGTTCCTCGTACACTGACGTCGTGACACTGAGGTCGAATATTTCTCCGACCCAGTGTACTACGTGACCGGTTAGTGTCGGTACGGTAATCATCCGTACCGACACTACCGAAGATTCCCGTTTGGTCACTTTGCGAACAACTAACCGACGGGACGTCGAAGAGTTGTGCACCTCATTTTATCGTCTTGGGGCCTGGCTTGGGCTTGCTAAAAACTTTACAGGCCCAGGCCCAGGCACGGTGCCTGTGGGCTTTCAAGCCATGCCTGGGCTTGCAATGTCAGGCCCAAGCGAGTTGTGATTATCAATCGTAACTTTTACAACATGTTGAG
>BLSH010121841.1:551340-562477 GCA_018402905.1 Glandirana rugosa | reverse complement strand
TTTATTTGATTTTAATTTATTTTCCCTATCCCCATTTATTTGTAGGGCACTTGCCCTAGTTTGAAGATGATTTTAGAACAGTTATATGGCTTCTACCGTTAATTAATACTTTTCAGACACAGTTTGAAGATGAACCACATTCATCTCCATTTTTGCATTTTTTATGTTTTTATTTTTTTAAAAATATTTAAAGTTATTTCCCTGTCCCCATTTTTTTGTAGGGCGCTTGCCCTACCCTTACCCCCATTTTACTTCCTTTTGCAGCCCTCTGGGGCTTTCCAGGACTTTCCTACAGCCATTTTTGTGCCTAAAAGTTCGGGTCCCCATTGATTTCAATGGGGTTCGTTGTCCGTGCGATCGTTCGGGTTCCGTCCGGACCCGGACCCGGACTTTGTCCCGAAGTTCGGACGGACCAGCAGAACCCGAACTTCCAGGTGTTCGCTCAACTCTACTAACTATTAACAGTCCAAAGTCAGAGAGCACAGAAAGTTATCACAAGATTTCTGGTTGGATGAACAGCTGTTATTTCTTTGCACTCTCACGTTGAAAGGTATACAGTATGTAACAGACCAAATGTGAGCATATAAAAGAAATGTAATGGCAGAGTAAAGCCGGCCATTCATAGATCGAAATTCGGCCGGGTCATCGGGGGGGGGGATTCAGACTTGCCGAGATTTGATCCATGTATGGGCAGGCTCATTGAATCCATCAACCGACTTGGGTACAACCAGACTGTCTGATTTTTTTTTATATGCGACTGGTGTTGGCGGCTATAGCTGTTAGCAGTGATCATTGTATTCTGCTGCCCAAGGAGGCTCCCCCTTCCCCCCGGCAGAACATGATAGCCCTGCGGGAGGCATTCCCCCATCAAACTGACTGTGTTAATGGGGGAATCAAGCAACTTTCTTTCCTTCCAAGCCTGGTGGAAGAAAAGATAATTGAGTCACCTGTTGGCTGCTTTACATACACTTTACAGTATGAAACTCTAGGACCATAGGCGTGTGCACAGGGTGTGCCAGGTGTGCCTAGGCATACCCTAATCACCCTGTGCTGAGCAGGGTCCCCCTGCTGCTTGGCTGCAGAGAAAGGGAGTGGAGAATCTTTAAAGTGAGACATCAGGGGTCTATTTAGACACCTGATATTACACCAAAGACCCCCAATGGGGCCCCTAAAAAAATTGTAAAAAACAATAATAAAAAATTATTGTAAAAAATAATTTAAAAAAATACAACTGTAAAAAAGTAATAATAAAATCTTAAAAATGCCAATCTCTGCCATACTGACATTGTCCCCTGCTCTACACTGTCCATTGCCCTACTGCCCTATATGTACATATATACACATGTATGTGTGCTTGAGCTTTGGGGTGAACACTCTAATGCAATAGGCTGTGCACACCTATGTTTATGACATTAAAATAGATGGAATGGCTTTACTATTACTATAATGGAGCTACTATGTCAGATACACTGAAATAGGGTGACTCACCAATCAACTATTCCATGGCCATTAGGACAATGAATACTTTCATTTCACAACAAAGTGAACCTACCAAGGCGGTGAGGTTACCGAGTGAAGCAGTGATTACATCAACCTATTCATCTTTAGTCAAGCTTAAAAAAAAAGGAAAGCAAATAGTAAATAATTAATCCTATAACAACAAAAGGTTTTCATAACTGATCAACATGTATACACATAGGCTAAGTCAATAGGAAGAATTTGCTAATAGACATCAGTCACTGAGGAGCACACAGGAGACACGGAGAAGTCATGTATTAGTGGACTGACAGACTGAGTCCACAATATTCACTGAACACCAGCTGAAACTTCAGATGGGGAAGGGCGCTGCTCATTAGCACAAAATCAGAGTTGCAGTCTCTCTAATATCCAACTTGTACAATATTATATTGTATCCAGTAAGAAAGTAAAGCAAGCCCATACATGATTCTTTTTAGTATTTTTTCAACCAGCAGGTTGAATGATATAAAAAATGACTTGATTCCCCCATCCACCTCCCACTGTGCAATGGGCGTACTCACAGGGTGTGTCAGATGTGCCTGGACACAGCCTCATCTCCCGGTGTTGGGCAGATTTCCCCGGTTTAGACCCTTGATATTTCACCAAAGCCCTCTAATGGGGCTCTTAACCTGTCCAGATCCGCGCTATAGCCAAAGTACGGCTCCAGCGCGGATCTGAAATGCCGGGTGGACGTCCATGGACGTCCTGGCCATGTGCGCGCTCCTGGCGCGCACTCACAGGCGGCGGCGCGCGCACGCCGCGTGGCCGTGCCCGCGGGTCGGGCGGACTCGATGTCCGCCCGAGACCCGCGATCCCCTGTCAGACCTGCAGAACGGCGGTTCTCGGCTCTGTGATAGGGGACATACCAGATGTACTGATCCTTGTCACTGGGATCAATTAGATCTGTTATGTCCCAGCCAGCCCCGCCCCCCCACAGTTAGAACACACCCAGGGAACATATTTAACCCCTTCACTGCCCCCTGCTGGTTAACCCCTTCACTGCCAGGGACATTTATACAGTAATCAGTGGACATTTAAATTTCTGATCGCTGTATAAATGTCATTGGTCCCAAAAAAGTGTAAAAAAAAGTCCGACATAACCGCCCCAATATCGCAGTCCCGATAAAAATCGCAGATCGCCGCCATTACTAGTAACTAGTAAAAAAAAAAAAAAAAATAATAAAAACGCCATAAATCAATTCCCATAGTTTGTAGACGCAATAACTTTTGCGCAAACCAATCAATAAACGCCGATTGTGATTTTTTTTACCAAAAATATGTAGAAGAATATATATCGGCCAAAACTGTTGAATCATTTTTATTTTTTTATTTTTTTTTTTGGATATTTATTATAGCAAAAAGGAAAAAATATTGGGTCTTTTTCAAAATCATCTCTCTTTGTTTGTTTGTAGCGGCGATCAGAATTGACGCAGAGGGGATCAAATACCATAAAAAAAACCCTCTATTTGTGGGAAAAAAATGATATAAATTTAGTTTGGGTACAACGTCGCACGAACGCGCAATTCTCATTCAAAATGCGACAGCGCTGAAAGCCAAAAATTGGTCTGGGCAGGAGGGGGATTTAAGTGCCCAGTAAGGAAGTGGTTAAAAAATTGTTAAAAAAAAAAAATGTAAAAAATATATATGTATATGTAGCATCCCCATAGTGATAGGTGCTCTATTTTGTAGATTTTTTTTATAGGAGAGGTAAAAATCTAGTCAGGCCTGACAGTAAGTGCAGGCCTGGTTGTTTTGATCTGGGTTGGGGGAGTGGCTCAGGGAGGGCTGGCGATTGCAGAAAGGAACACTCCTTAGATACTCCTCCCTTTTTGAGCTAGGAAACCTCTGGAAAAGGGGGTGGATGAGGAGGTGTCACTTTTTGATGAGTGACAGGGAGCCCTGACCAATCCACAGTCTGGATTGGCAGGGGACAGGCCTCCTTAAATACAGTAATCTGCCAGCAGGGGGAGGAGAGTTTGGGTGGAAGAGAGGAGAATGTAGCAGAGGCTGTGGAGCAGGCCTCACCTGGGAGGGAGCCCCCAGTCTGGGGTGGTGGGGGGGTTTGACCTTGGGGCCTGGAGGTTTGGGTGCAGCCAGGAATGGAGTTGATTCCTGGGGAAGCACAAGGAAGCGGGAGAGTTCTACATTCTCAGAGACTCTTTAAAGGATCCACCGGTTGTCAGTGAGTGACAGACCCTGGAAGCTGGATGAGAAGGCTGGATCAATCTGGAGGAGGATAGTAGACAGTCTGTGGAGGTTGAAGGAGCCAGTCAGAGGAAGGAGTGTCACTGAATAGGAAAGCAGGCCGGAGCGGCCTGGAAGAGGAGTTTTTAGAAGCTGGGAGTTGTAGCCCATGAATACCCCACTAGCACCAACGTACTTAGCTACACAATGGAGGGCCTGTGGCTTCACAAACGGGAGCCCCTGGCCCTTGCCTGTAACGGGTGGTCCGGAGGCCTTGCTGGCAAAAGTGCAGGCCTCACCATGTGCTAGCTGGGGTGGAGGAAGAAGTGTGGGATGGAGGAAGAAGGGAGACACCAAGCTGGCTCTCAGGAGTCTGAGGACAGCTGGGCAGGTGGGGGAGGCCGGCATCATGTCTCTCCTCAGGATGGAGAAGTTCTTTGTGGGCCAGTACCAAGTTATAGACCAATTTGTGATGGACTTCAGGAGCATGCTGGAGGGCTGCTAGCGGCTGCATGGTGCCGACCACTGGCTGTCCAAGACAGCTCAGAAGCTGAAGCTCATGCTGGAGCAGAAGCTGGCACTGCTTCTCCGGTGAATCCACTCTGACAGTCAACACGTGGACGGCTGACAGCTGTGCAGCCTGACTGGGCAAGACAGCTTATACCAGTGATGGTGAATCTTGGCACCCCAGATGTTTTGAAACACTGCAAAGTGTATGAGCATCATGGGAAATGTAGTTCCAAAACATCTGGGGTGGCTAGGTTCACCATCACTGGCTTGTACTATGTACACCTCATCAATGGGTAGTACTGCTCATCTACTTCTCATATAAACTCACTCACAGCTGTGCAGCCTTACCAGAGGGGGGTTCTTATACTGACACCTGATATAGATCAATGGGCAGCACCAGTCATCTCTTACTGTAGCATGACACAACACCATGGCAGCCCATACAGGGCTCTGTCACTGTAGCACCTGGCTGTAACGTCATACTGAACACAGGGACTCTTCCCTACGGCAGGATGCCCCTCCTTGTCACATTTTTTTTTTGGTGCCAAGTAACTGGTCTTGCCTTGGGTGCAAAATAGTCTAGCACCAGCTCTGTTAGTGCTATAAAGCTGGCCATACATGGTTCACTTCACTGGCTGAATGGGAAAAAAAAAGTCTATTCCCCATCCACCTTAAATATAAATCCTGCCCACTGCGCTATTGTATTCTGACAGCAAAGAGACTCCCCTGCTATCAGAATACACAGATCAGTGCTTGCAGCCACTGACCAAGTGGCTTTTATTCAACAAGGTGGTTGGACAGAAGTTGAGTGGTAGATTTCTGAAAATCGATCAGAAAAGAAATCAAATCAATTATCAAACATGTACAGTTGTTTTCAAAATAATAGCAGTCAGACATCACTAACCTGATCAATCACTGTTTTTGGTAGAAATGATATTTCTACATGGCAAATAATTTACTAGCAGGTGTAGTAGAGTAATAGGAATCCAACAGACCCAACAGTCATGACATGCATGCTGCTGATTCTGTGTAATTGAATCACTAATTGAAAGGGGCATGTTCAAAATAATAGCAGTGTGGAGTTCAATTAGTGAGGTCATTCATTCTTTGAAAAACAGGTGGCAATTATTGCCCTTATTTAATGAAGGAAGGCAGCAAATGTTATACATGCTGGTTGCAGTGCATTTCTCTCTGAAATTCTGAAGAAAATTGGTTGTTCCAGACACTGTTCAGAAGAACAGCGTACCTTGATTAAAAAGTTGATTGGAGAGGAGAAAACATATAAAGAAGTGCAAAAAATGATAGGCTGGTCAGATAAAATGAAGCGAAAAACTACCATTCGAATGGATAGAAGAATAGACTCAGCCAACAATCAGCTCCAGGGAGATCAAAGAAGATCTAAAGTTACCTGTGAGTACTGTTACAATTAGAAGACACCTATGTGAAGCCAAGATATCTGCAAGAAGCCCCCGCAAAGTCCCACTGTTGAAAAAAAGACGTACTGAAGAGGTTACAATTTGCCAAAGAGCACATTGACTGGCCTAAAGAGAAATGGTGCAACATTTTGTGGACTGATGAAAGTAAGATTGCTCTTTTTGGGTCTAGTGGCCGGAGACAGTTTGTCGGACGACCCACAAACACTGAATTCAAGCCACAGTACACTGTAAAGGCAGTGAAGCATGGTGGCGCAAGCATCATGATATGGGGATGTTTCTCATACTACGGTCTTGGGCCTATTTATCGCATACCAGGGATCAATGATCAGTTTTCAGTTTGAATACATCAGAATACTTGAAGAGGTCATGCTGCCTCATGCTGAAGAAATGGGTGTTCCAACTTGAAATGGGTGTTCCAACAAGACAACGACCCCAAACACACCAGTAAACGGGCAACATCTTGGTTCCAGACCAACAGGATTGACGTTATGGAGTGGCCAGTCCAATCCCCGGATATTAATCCAATAGAAAACTTCTGGGGTGACATCAAAAATGCAGTTTCTGAGGCAAAACCAAGAAATAGAGAAAAACTGTAGAATGTAGTCCAATCATCCTGGGCTGGAATACCTGTTCACAGGTGCCAGAAGTTGGTTGACTCCATGCAACACAGATGTACAGCAGTTCTCAGAAACAGTGGTTATACAACTAAATATTAGTTAAGTGATTCAAAGGAAAGCAAAATCTTCAAACATTATTCAGTTTATATAGTGAATGTTTGAGTTTGTAAAGAAGAATACAAACACTGCTATTTTCTGAACAGTCTAATATTCACTTTTCTTCAATTTTTTTAGAGGAACAACACACATTTCTTCATGTTTTGATTTGGAATAGAATGTGTAGTGTTCCCAATGCATTTGTGTGTATGGAAATAAAAGCTATTAGAAGGATTTTGAGCTTTATTCACTTTTTTAACCACTTCAGCCCCGGAAGGATTTCACACTTTAGGTCCAGAGCACTTTTTGCGATTCGGCACTGCGTCGCTTTAACTGACAATTGCGCGGTTGTGTGATGTTGTACCCAAACTAAATTTGCGTCCTTTTTTCCCACAAATAGAGATTTCTTTTGGTGGTATTTGATCCCCTCTGCATCATTTCTAATCGCCGCTATAAGCAAAAGAAGAGCGACCATTTTGCAAAAAAAACAAATTTCTTACTTTTTGCTAAAGTACAAATCCAAAAAAAAAAAAAAAAAATATAAAAAATTTTTTTTTCATCAGTTTCGGCCTATTTATATTCTTCCTCATATTTTTGGTAAGCAAAAAAAAATCGCAATCGGCGTTTATTGATTGGTTTGCGCAAAAGTTGCCGCATTTATGGATGATGAGAATTAATTTCTGGGGTTTTTATTTTTTATTTTACTGGTAATGAAGGCAATCTGCGGTTTTTAGCGGTACTGCAATATTGGGGCGGACATGTCAGACCATTTTGACACTTTTTTGGGACCAATGGCATTTATACAGCGATCAGTGCTATAAAAATGCACTGATTACTGTGTAAATGCCATTGGCAGTGAAGGGGTTAATCTGCAGGGGGCACTCTAAGGGTTAACTGTGTTTCCTGGGCGTGTTCTAACTGTATGTGGGCTGCCCTGGCTGGGGAAAGGGGATGATCACCGCCCTTCCCCCTCTATGAGAACGGAGATCCGTGTTTACTTACACGGACCTCCGTTCTCTCACTGCCGGGGGGGGGGCATCGCGGGTAGCCGGCGGCGATCGAGTTTGCCCTACCTGCTCCCTGGCCCCCCAAACACAGTGAGCGCGCCTCCGGTGGCACGCACTCACAATACTAGTTATCGCGGCCGCTGTCAGGTGACGACGTTTTGCAATAACGAGCCACCTTGCCGCCGTCACGCTGCGGCGGCTGATCGGCACGTGGTTAAACACACTGCTATTATTTTGAACACAACTGTATGTCCACCATTAGACTTGATTTAGATTGGATTTGAGCAAACTGAGATGATTGGCAAGGGCAGAAATTTATAAATTGTATTGCATCGATCTGCAGCACTGAGATACATTCTTTATAATTACAATCATATTTCAGTTGATCACGTTATGAAAGTAAACAATGAAAACCGAGATGTTTCATCTTAATTTATGATCAACATCCATCATTTTCAGTGTAACGGCACTAGTAGTCGATTGTTTAGCTCCAGTGCTGTAAGAGTAGATCTGTACCTCTGTACAAACCTGAGACTAGAGGACGAGTCTGCAGGAGCCTGTGCACTGTATCTGCAATGTACTGATTGTGGTAGCAACGGTCTGCAGACGCCAATGCAAAAAACGAATAATTCCCCCTTTTTTATTTTATTTTTGTGGCTGCATTTGTTTGTTTCTTAAATAAATACTAAATAAAGTCCAAATATAAACAAATGTCCATGCAATATTGAAATATTTGTTTCCACCAGCATGAGAATCCTCTTATGCAAAGGTAGTGCTCTTCAAATGCTCTCATATGACACACCATCCACCAAAGCACATATATGCACTTACCGGAATATGTGACTTTCAATACCTTGAGAAGTCAAAACACATTAACAGCCTTATCCAAAACCCAGATAAATGGATGCTCAGAGCCCGTCAGGAAGCCTCACGAT
The DNA here is from genome assembly GCA_018402905.1 of Glandirana rugosa. Taxonomy (NCBI): domain Eukaryota; kingdom Metazoa; phylum Chordata; class Amphibia; order Anura; family Ranidae; genus Glandirana; species Glandirana rugosa. The sequence continues at coordinate 554,174 of BLSH010121841.1, read as the reverse complement.
GACCAGTTGTCGCTCAATGACATCATCAGGGGCACAGGATCCTGACTACACCGACAACCAATGTTAAGGGTCACTGCAATGTTTACTGTTTGTGTTTCATTTCATATAGGAATATTATAATGTAAGAAGAGCCCAAGTCTAACTATTCTTAAAAATATTCCCTCTCCCCTCCTCCTACCGATCATGCCTAATATGTATAAAACAGGTGAGTGTTTTACCTAGTTTTAATCTGGTCATGTGATCCTGCAGCTCCAGCTTCACTGTATCAGTGAGCAGCTGCTGCAGGAGAGAGTAGGGAGCACCAACAACAACTGGGCCATGGGAGCCTATAGGTGACTTCACACCTCCCGAAATTCCCAGCAGTTGTTGAGCGCTCACTGAGCCAGAGCTGCAAGATCATGTGACCGGACTTAAAATGGGTAAGTACACACACCTTTTTCTAATACATATTAGGCAGGAAGGAACATTAAAGCGGTAGTAAACCCATGCATTTAACAGGTTAAAAACCAGTCACATTTCCGGCAAGTGCCGGAAATGTAACACTCCCATTGGTTGTGCTCTAAACCAAACTGTCAAACCATCCAATGGCTGGTGTCATAGCTGATCACATGTGCAGCATCATGGCAGTTGTAGATTAAACAGAGGCCAAGATGGCAGCTTCCTTGGCTGAAAATGATAGGAGGGTTTACTACCACTTTAAGGCCTGGTTCACATCTATGCATTTTTTTAATGCATTTTCAGTTTTGCAGAAACACACTACAGTCCATTTAACATGGTTTTCTATGGGTCCTGTTCACATCTGTGCATTTTGTGGAAACCAAGACTGGCATCTTGCAAAATGCACTTAGAATATGCAAACTGCAACCTACACAGGTGTGAACCAGACCTTATACACTGCTTGGCTTAGAATTTTCTTCCACTTTAAGTAAATCCCATTCATCATTTTAGTTAAAAAAAAGTCTCTAAAACCTTCTGATCAGGCTATTTATGAGCAGTAGGTCTAATAATTTTAGTGGGGATAGTAAAAGGATTGAGGATGACACTCTAGTTGAACTGTAGCTGCCTGATTATTACCTATACGATGCTGACATCTTGTGGCTGTTTGTGGGCACTACAGTTTGTTAGCACCCTGGGAGAGATTTACTAAAACTGCAGCGTGCACAATCTGGTGCAGCTCTGCATAGAAATCAATCAGTGTCCAAGTTTTAGGCTGCATTCACACAGGGGCGATTCGACTTGGCGCAACTTTGCTAGGCAATTGCTGCGCGACTTATGCCAGGTGACTTTGCCTGTGGCCAATCAGAGAAGGGAGGGTGGGGGTTGCCCCAAACATAAATTCTATTCTTTTCCCTATAAAGTCGCTTGCATTAACATGGGGATCCAACTTGGAGGCAACTTCCATTCATTTCTATTGAGAGGAATAGTGCCCCGTTTATGTCAGTGGAAGGAATAGTGAATACTCCCCCATCGTTGGTAAACATCACCACATTTGGGAATTTTTTTTGGGGGGGGGGGGATAGTGCCCCATCGTTTGTGTCAGTGGGAGGAATAGTGCCCCGTCTGTGTCAGTGAAAGGAATAGTTAATGCCCCCCAATCGTTGGTATCATTGGGAGGAATAGTGCCCTGTCTGTGTCAGTGAAAGGAATAGTTAATAGTCCCCCATCTTTGGTAACATTGGTGGGAATAGTGCCCCATCGTTGGTATCATTGGGGGGAATAGTGCCCCATCATTGGTATCATTGGGAGGGATAGTGCCCCATCATTGGTAACATTGGGGGAAGGGGGGAGAATAGTGCCCCATCGTTGGTGTCAGTGTAAGGAATTATGCCCCATCGTTGGTACCTGTGGGAGGAATAGTCCCATCATTGGTAACGTTGGGAGGAATAGTGGCCCAAAAGCCAGAAAAAGGCAAGCAAAGTGCAGCATCCAGCCCCCCGCAGTTTGGAGACCACTGGTCTATATTATCCAGATCATCAGACAAAATATAGAATTAAAGTAAAGCTAGAGGTAAATCTTTTTTTTTTTTTTTCCATTTTGGGTAGTGAGGGAGGATTTTAACCCCTGTAAGGGTTTATTTTTGCCATCTGTGTCCCATTGCAGAGATTTCCCATTACTTCCTGTCCCATAGCCAAACAAGAAGGGAGAGGAACTCTCTGCTAATTAAGGCAATCTCTTGGGGCTCCCCCATGTCACTAGAACTAGTGCCCCCATTGGAAGTGTTCCCCTCTATGACTTTTCTGGGGACAACCTAAAATCTGGAACTTGCACAGACAGGACTAAAAACCTGACCGGCGTTCTAATCCCTCTCCACTCTATCCAAAACTTAAGAAAAAGTTTTGCATTTTATTATACTTTAACCGCTTACCGACGACTGATCGGCAATTGACGGCGACAATGTGGCTCTGTAACGCGAATCGCCGTCATACGACGGCGGCCGCGATACAGAGCCACTGTGAGCGCGCACTGTGTCCGGGGGGGTCCAGGGAGCGGGTGCGGCGGCTTCGATTGCCGCCGGCCACCCGCGATGCCCCCCCCGGAGCGAATGAGCGGAGGTCCGTGTATGTAAACACGGACCTCCGCTCTGTGTGAGGGGGAAGGGCTGTGATCACAGCCTTCCTGTAAGTGAAGGCTGTGACCACTTCCTTTCCCCAGCTAGGGCAGTCCCCATACAGTTAGAACACGCCCAGGGAACACAGTTAACCCTTAGCGCGCCTCCTGCAGGTTAACCCCTTCACTGCCAATGGCATTTACACAGTAATCAGTGCATTTTTATAGCACTGATCGCTGTATAAATGCCAATGGTCCGTTAACGGCTAGTCAGCAGCCATTCGCCA
>BLSH010121841.1:535253-549535 GCA_018402905.1 Glandirana rugosa | reverse complement strand
CAAAGCCTTAGTGACATTGTAAATAAAATACAAAAAAAAGGTGAAAAGTATTCCAGCGCTGCTGATCTTCTGCTGCCTCTTTGCAGCCACTTCCTGCCTACATGTGTGTCCCCCACAGTGACTTTTCATTGCTCTGGTGGGTTTCCGGTCACCATGAAATACTGGAGCCCAGCTGCACATAGAGTGGTAATTGTTGATGGTACACAGGGCTTTATCACAATTTTGTTGCTTAGAATAAAGGTCACGTTTCTCGCGGTGTGACATCATTCATATTATACAAAAAAAAAATGGGCTAACTTTACTGTTTAGTTTTTTTTTATTCATTAAAAGTGTATTTTTTTCCAAAAAATTGCGCTTGAAAGACCGCTGCGCAAATACCATGTGACATAAAATATTGCAGCAACCGCCATTTTATTCTCTAGGGTCTCTGCTAAAAAATAATATATAATGTTTGGGGGTTCCAAGTCATTTTCTAGCAGAAAACACTGGATCTTTAATTGTAAGCCACTAATGTGAGAGAGGGTTTAGTCTTTATATGGTTAAACTTTCCTGATAACAGCCCGGGAGATAATTGCTTTGAAAGAAGAAGATACATTGTTGTTCCTTTATTCTTGTAACTCTCAACAACTAGAAGAAGATACATTGTTTGTTACTTTTCTTCATTCTAAGTAGAAACAAATATCCCGGGAAGCCGGGCAGCCGGCCAAGTTTAACAGCGGTTCGATTAAGCAGAGAAGGCTCTCGGCTCTCGCTGAATCTGACACGCTGTTTTAACATAGGGAGAGAAGGAACGGCTGACACTCGCCAGGACGCGATTTCTGGTCGCCATGGCGACCTGGCGCCTGGGGTTTGTCGAGGCCTGCTTTACATGCAATGCAGCTCACTTTGGAAGGGCCATGTAATTAGCAAGAGTTTTCAAGGGGTTGAAACTAATCATAGCAAGCAGAGCCTGCAAGCTCTGATCTGTGGTGAACATTGAACATGATTGACTCCAATATTTGTATAGCAGTTCATTAGATTGCATTCTGTGCTACCTTGATTTATGCAGACGTACTACCTTCTCATGTCTATACTCAGATTTTATGAGACAGTGTACTTTACTTCTCTGTATGATGTATGCACCAAACATGTATTTGTATTGATAAGTTTAATAAACTGTTAAAAAAAAAAAAAAAAGTGCTCCGATCTGCCACTGAAATCCCTTCCAGGAGTGTCAGATGCCTGGGTGCTCCACTGCACGCTGTGGTTCCATTCTCTGACTCCTATACCATGGCAGAGTGAGCGGTGACAAACCAAGGTGTTGAATAACAGAGTTCTAGTACATGGAAGGGACTAAGAAAGTTCAAGGTCATGTAAAAAGACTCAAGCCGTCATCAAAAATTCATTTTATTGTAATTTGAAGGCTTATTAAAGAGATTAGGGACAATGGTCAAGGGAAAATCTCTGTTCTGATTCACCTACTACAGTACTAAAATTTGATGACCCCTGGGTTGTGTGTAAATGTAAAATAGACTGTGACCCAACCCTTCCTCCAATATCAAATACAACAAATGGTACTATTCATGTAATGTTTTTACCATTCCATCACCAATTCTGTGAACAAAGTGTTATTTTTGAAATAAGTTTAAGCCCACTAATACACACTATACCACCCTTTGCAGCTATAACAGCTTCAACCCTTCTAGAATTTGTGAGGTCAGGCATTGATGTGGATGAGAAGGCCTGGCTTGCAGTCTCTAATTCATCCCAGAGGTGTTCTATCAGGTTGAGGTCAGGACTCTGTGCAGGCCAGTCAAGTTCCTCCACCCCAAACTCGCTCATCCAAGTCTTTATGGACCTTGCTTTGTGCACTGGTGCGCAGTCATGTTGGAACAGGAAGGAGCCATCCCCAAACTGTTCCCACAAAGTTGGGAGCATGAAATTGTCCAAAATAACTTGGTACGCTGATGCCTTAAGAGTTCCCTTCACTGGAACTAAGGGGCTAAGCCCAACCCCTGAAAAAACAACCCCACACCATAACCCCCCCCTCCACCAAATGATTTGGTCCATAAAAGACATGGATGAGAGAGTTTGGGGTGGAGGAAATTGACTGGCCTGCATAGAGTCCTGACCTCAATCTGATAGAACACCTTTGGGATGAATTAGAGCGGAGACTGCGAGCCAGGCCTTCTCATCCAACATCAGTGCCTGACCTCACAAATGCGTTTCTGGAAGAATGGTCAAACATTCCCATAGACACACTCCTAAACCTTGTGGACAGCCTTCCCAGAAGAGTTGAAGCTGTTATAGCTGCAACGGGTGGGCCAACTCATCATTGAACCCTATGGACTAAGGGGTCCCAATACTTTTTGCTCTCTATATATATATATATATAATATAAAAGTGAATGAAATGATCTCCAAATATAAACGTGTCTGTATATTATTCCATTGCTGTACAATAAACACTGTTCACCAAAACAATGAGACTGCTAAATAATCAGAATATAAATAAAATACAATATGTGGAGACAAAGGTGCCCAGTAAAAACAGATAATGAATAATTTAATTGGTTTTTACCTCACAATTTTTACAATAAAATGGCAGTGACACTATTGCAACTAAGTGCAATTGATGCCAAACTTTAAAATCTGCACTATATACATAATTCCAAGCTGTAAGTAAATCGTTTTATACAACATACAAAATTTTTAGGGAAGAAAAAACATCCACACATGTAAGGATGAAATTGCCGTGGTAAATCCCTCATTAAGGATTCAGAAGCTCTAAAGCCTTATCCACGTGGGCTTTACCTTGTATAAAAAGCTGTGTGCACAGCAGGCTTTCGCAAAGCATTTCTAAGGCTTTCAGCAACCTTCAAGCAGCTGTGTTGAAGACTTTAAAGAAAACGTCAGATCCAGCATAGAGGTGGTAAACAGATCCTATTGGGAGTGTTAACAATTTCATTAACAAGGTGCTAGCAACTTTTAAACAGTAATGACACGTCCTAGCAACTTGTTTAAAACAGTACTCCCTTAGGCCTCAGCTTGTATAAACGCAGTGTGAACAGCAAGCTTTGAGAAAGTATTTGCAGAGCTTTCAGCAAGCTTTGTTGAAGCTGTTAAAAGCACCATTCAGTTCCAGTTTGTAATTGTGTAATTTGTCTTAATGGGGGTGCTGATTGCTACTTTAAAGAAGCGGCTAGCTGGCTTCAGCACTTCTTGAATCTTGTTGAAGCCCGCTAGCAGCTTGTTTAAAGTGGCAATCAGCACTCCCATTAAGATCTATGTTCAACGCTTGCAAATTTAAACTGAATGGTACTTAAAAAGCTTCAAAGTTTGCTAAAAGCTCTGCAAATGCTTTGTCAAAGCTTGTGTTCACACTACTCTTATACAAGCTGAAGCCCGTGTGAAAGACAAAGATCTGTATCTAATCCCTGCAAACTGTAATGGAAGGGTGCTTTAAACCGCTTCAGCAAAGCTGCTTGAGGCCTGTCAAAAGCTTTGCAACAACATGAAGCACACACTGGAATGCTCTATCCCAGAAGAAATCCTGCATTGCACAGATCACCAAGTTTATTCAACCTAAACATTAAAAGTCAAATTTAATACTCATAAAAAAGGTGGTGTACAACAGCCAAGCTTATATGGATCACCATTACCTTCAATGAAAACCATTGGCTCCAACTAATAAAGCTAGTAACCTGAGCGGATCTCCCAGCTAAGGATTTCGAAAATGTACAGTAAATGCAATTTAAAAATGTTCACACTTGTAAACCTAGTGATCTGTGCAGTCCAGTGCTCTCCTGTTCAATATTTCATACAAAAGATTAAGGCTGGGTTCCCCCACATCCAATTCGCAATACCAGGATATTTTGGCCTGCTCTCTATGGAGCTGGTTCACATATCTCCGCAGCGGGTCTGGTGCGAATTGCACAAGAAGGTTGCGCATCTTTTTGTCCGTTTCAGCCCAAAATTAGGGATGAAATCGGACTTGAAACGGTGAACCAGGACGCACCGGACCCCTGCTGGGAGCCGCATATGTGAACCCAACCTTAGACCTTTTTATAGCATAACAGAGCACTGCTCTGGCCACTGAAAAGAAAGTCGAAATCTTATTTGTCTCCTGCTCCTCACATCTCAACACAAGTCCTTGGAAAATGGTTTACTTGTGGCTTACTATTGCAGCCAAATGATTTTCGCTTTGTTTTTCAGATGAATGTGAAGGCTCTAGGTTCTCCTTCTCAGCTGCAAAAATTAATAAAAATGCATACATTGGGCAATCCTGCTTTCTGATCTGGTCCTGTAAGAGGTGCAAGTGAACCATCTTTATTAGGATCTATCTTGATTCTCGAGTATCCAAAAAGGACCAGTCCAACTTGGTTGCCTCAAAATCAGGTCCTTGGATCCCTCTTAATGAAATCACAAGTTGGTGGCCTGGCTTGCGGAGGGCTGTAATGGTCTCTTATCCGAGATTTTAAAAATATTTCTGGCTTTGTGGGGTATACATGTCAATAGGCTTGAGATAGGTGCCTCTGCAACACCTATTGGGAAAAAAAACCAATATTATTTAAGATACACTAGTCAAAATTAGAGCAGGAACAGTGCTCATGGGAAAATCTTTCAATGGGGACACCTGTTTTGGTAACAACTGTCAAAATGTGGGATTTCTCTTCATTTCAAAGAGATTTCCACTCAATTCCTATTGTGTATACAAGACAGGAAAGGGAAAAAATGGCTGGATTTCTACTTTAAAAGGGAACTGGTCACTGAAAAAGGGATAACTTACAATATCTATATTATTGCTACATTGGTCATTTTGTAGTTTTCATTATTTAAAAAATACCTTCCACTTTAATCTGCAACAATTCAAAAGTAGCAAAGATGTAATGCCCTTCTCGTGCGTTTAATCGCTTTTTCCGAAAAGTCCCGAGTTATAATTCCAGGCATCCCCAGCCACTGCCCCAGGTTAGTTGTAGTAAGTTTCCTTGGTGAGATACTTGTTGCGGGTAATGTATGTCTGGAGGGTAAAGCTGATAAAGCACGTAAACCTCCCCATTTAGAAATCACTTTCTGGATGTTAGTGCAATGGCCAGTCTTGTATGCATCTGTACTTGCTAAAATCCTTGCAATGTAATTAATGGATATGGGGAGGATTATTGTTTTATCAACAGTAGGAGTCTGATTGATGCCAATAGTCTTGCAGAAAACAAGGCTCCAGGCTTTCTCTGGAGCCAAGGCAAAGAATCCCTACTGAAGGATGGAGAACATAGTCCAGGTGGAGCTGCTGACTGGCTGGCTCTGCCCACATATCTATCACAAACACCTTCAAGCAGAATTTATGTAACTAATTCATCAGTGTTTGGTAATGTGACCGGCACCAAGAGGAGACCAGAAAACCATTTTATGTAGGAAAGACACTTTTTTTTTATTCTAGAGATACGCTGAAATTTCAGCGGTCGAAACATATGGGCTGAAAATGGAGTTTCTGCATTTTGCCGATAGTGAAAAACATGCCAATAATGGTATTGAAAATGCATGCCCTGTCGTGATTTTACTGTGCTTATTTATGGTGTGTGTTTTTATAGGGCTGTCATGCGACTCAAAAACAAACAGGATTATTATTGTTTTCAATGCATTTCAATGGCTGGGTTGCATTTTTTTTTTAACGGACCAAAAATGCAGCAAGCAAGATTTTTAACACCACAACGGAAGGGCAACAGACCAGTGTGAAGACATACATAGAATTTAAAGGATGCATTTTTCTTGAGCTTTTCTTGCGCTAAAGGTGCCGATAATGGCTGAGAATAAATGCATATTAATTTAAAGAGGAAGTAAACGCATATGGGGTTTACTTCGTCTACATACCCCTGTAAAGCAGAAGCATAGCGGGCTTCTATGCATCGCATAGTAGCCCATTATGTGCCACTTACCTGCAAACGAAGCCAGCGAAGTCCAGCGCTGTCCCCTGTGCTGGCGGTGTCCATCTTCAGCCCCTCTTCCTTCCGGGGCCACGATCTCCGGCTCTGTGACTGGCCAGAGTCGCTGACGTCACTTCTGCGCATGCGCGGGGGAGCCGCCAGTTATGGCACGATCACAGTGGAGAAACGGCACGGAGGCTGTTTCTTCACTGCGCATGTGCCGAAATGACGTCGGCACAGCTATTACACTGCACATCTCCTGAACCGTACAGGTTTAGGAGATATGCAGGGCACCTACAGGTAAGCATTATCATAGGGACCGCCAGTCATGGCACGATCACAGTGGAGAAACGGCACGGAGGCCGTTTCTTCACTGCGCATGTGGCGAAAGAACATCGGCACAGCTAGTACACTGCATATCTCCTAAACAGTACAGGTTTAGGAGATATGCAGGGCACCTACAGATGAGCCTTATCACAGGCTTACCTGTAGGTTAAAGTGGTTGTCACGAGTTGACAACCACTTTAAATTCATGATATTAATACATATATATTTTTATTTTTTAACTGTCATTTTCGGTTTCGGCCAAGTGCATGCTGTATTTTCGGTTTCGGAACCAAAATTGTCCATTCAGTGCACCTTTTACCATTTTGTATGTTGACCGAAATGTTTAATATGTCTAAATAGCTCCATCTAAATGTAGTTGAGAGCAAGGTTTTTATGTCGGTGTGAGGGCCTTTTCACATAAGCCCAGTTTTTGGTGGATTCCTAAATGGACGCATATTGCCATGAGTTGCGTTAAGGCAGCCTGCTCTTTAAATAGGCTGCCTAACTTATTACAACAGACCAAAAACAGTGCATGCAGCATTTTCAAGAACAAAGGGAAACACATGCAGTTGGGTTCACACTGCTGCCGGATGTGGCTCACAGCAGGAGTCCGGTGCATCCCTGTTCTTTGTGGGCCTGAAACGGAGCCAAAGACGCACAGGACTTCTGTGCAAGCCGCTCCACAGCCACTCTGGAGATCTGTGAACCGGCTCCATAGAGAGCCGGTCACAATCTCCTGTGATGCGAAGAAAAAAAATCAGCATCCAAATCACACTGCTGTGAACCCAGCCTAAAACTGAAGAGTGCAAAATCTGGTCCAGCTCTGCATAGAAACCAATCAGCTTCCAGGTTTTTTGTCATTGATTAATTGAACAAGCTGAAGTTAGAAGCAGATTGTCTACCATGCACAGCTGCCCCAGATTTTGAACTCTCCAGTTTTAGTAAATCAATCCCATGGTAATGCACTGTGCTGTATTGCAGGTGCTCTGGGATGTCATTCAAAAAGAATGGCATAACAGTGCACCAATGAAACTTACAGTAATTTGTGCGTTATTCCAGTGCACCAGTGTGAATGGGTCCCAAATGTATAAAATAAATCTATGCCCAGATTACACAATACAGAATTTACATATGCTGAACCAGCAATAAAAGCACTTTAACATAACCCCTCTATAGCTATCGGCATTGTGGAGAAAATAATTTCGTTGTGCACAACACAGGCATTGAAATCTGAGCTTTTTCCTATGGGGAACAAATCGTTGAAACCCACCAGACCTAATGTAAACAACTATGCAGTTTGAAGCTAGACTTCTGGACTGGAGTTTCTGTTGTGATCTTCAATTTTACTGGAAAAGCAGCTAGAGAGAGGAGTACAGGCTTATTCTAAATGTCTTTTACGGTTTGTTAAAAGTAAATCAATAGTTTAATGTCCCCTGTCTAGACACAGATGCACGTTAAACACCTGATGATTCTGCCAGTTTCTGCTCTCCAAGACTTTACTTAAACAGGGTGACAATGCTAACCCACCAACTCCCAATGATGCAGAAACGCCATCATTCACCCCCACCCACTGATAGGAAGGACTTCCACATCATGTGGTTGGAATCATTAGCTTTATTAAGCCTGTCAATGCAACATCTCAGATTGGCTCTGAGGAATCTCCCCTCGAAATGTATCAGCCATCTGGAAGGTACTCTGACTTGCTGGGAGCAGTCTCGGTGACCTGGTCACTTTGTGTCTACTATGGACCTTGATATGCTTTTATCATTGTGTTTGTGAGTATACTTCTTTTCAAACTTTACTAAAGATACCACTTGGGTAGCCAGGTTCAACCTGCTGAAACCTCTGTGGTAAACATCTGTGCTGATTGACTGACAGTGCCTCTAATCATTTAGACTGGGACTTCTTGCTTTAGTGATGCCATTGGCAACCTTACACAGTGTCTCCCCTTCCACAGCCCTGGCTTGAAGGACTGATAAAGTTAAAAAAGGTATTTAATTGCCACCAAGAGCTTATAGTCAATTAAAATTGTATGTCTGCGCTATAACCTGAATTTTTGTGAAATTGAGAGTTTACTTAAAGCTGAACCATGGGCTGTGCACGCACTGCTGTTTTTTTTTTCTAGGGAAGAGGAGAGCCAAGATATACTTACTGAATTCTCATATCTTCCCAGCTGAAGACTGGTGTAGTACCCCTGCGCTCCATCGGCCTTGAATAGTGGACTGTTCCTGATAACATCACACCCAGAGTAGGCTCCACAGACCAGGAACAGTCCACTGCTGGGAGTGGGAGAGTGCAGTTTTCTGGAGGATCGAAGGTGAGTATAAGCTTTCATGAAGAAAATGAGCAGTTGACCTGGGCAGTGCGGGCACAGCCCCACTGCATGGGAAAGAAAATGTTTGCCCGGAGATGGGCTTTAAACTTTGAATAATATAAGTCAGGAAAGAAGGAGCTTTGTTTCAGTATAGGGCACTTTATGTAAACTAATTAAAAAACAAAAAAACAGCATCATAGTTACCTGATGGTGCCAGTGACCTAAATGACTCAAGGAGGTTGGGGCTGGAGAACTTGACAACACATCGTAAGGGTTCAATCTCTTCAGCAATGCCAGGTTTCCCTTTGAAAGTTGTTTCCAGCTGTTATCGAGAAAGAAAGAAGATAAACTATGTACATAAGAAGAGATAAATGGCTCCATGATACTTAAGACACAGTGAACAGGGTTCAAATACTGTAGCTGCCAACTTTTACTATGAGGACATTTACCTGTCCACGAATCCAGAGGTGTCCTCACCTGAGTCAATTTTTCAATCGGCTCTCTGGTGCTGCCGCCACCCCGGCTAAGGGAAACTGGTAGTGAACCTTGTGTCTTCACAGCCAGTTCCCTACTAAAAATGTGCAAAGCACGCTACGTGAATAGCCCGGCAGCAGGGGAAGGAACGGGGGTATAGCAAGCTTCAGGCTGAGTTCACCGCGGCAAACTCATGAGGAAGTGGGAGCGTGTACCTGCTCTCCCCTCCTGCCGAAAGGTAGACAAGGGGAGCTTCACCTTTTGGGTGGAGCTCCGCTTTAACCACTTATTAAACCAATACTCGAACTTCAAAGTACTATATCATATATAAGTAAGGAGACAGATAACCAATAACATACTGCTAGCTGGAATAGTAGGGGATAAGCTTCTGACATAGGCCACTTATATGATTGTCTTGGTAGAAGATAATATACCAATGTTAACAGAGCTCAGTATGTTTGTTCCATGCTTTAACTGCTTTATTTGTTTGAACAAGTTCCAAAAATCTAAAAATCAAACCGGTAAATAAACAGCAAGGTCTTATTGTTTTACAGCAGCCCCCAAGTCAGACTGTTTTGGGGAACAAATGAACAGAAAAGAAGAAGAGCGTTAGATATTGTGTAACATCACATATTTTTTAACTATATGATAAATGTACGAATACAAATTGCATTAAAGGACTTAAACTCTGCTCTCTGTTAAAAGTAAACACCAAGTTACTACAACAAGGTCCTAGGTTATGTCCTTTAACTAGGTAAAAGTCACCAATTTGAAACAAAGACATTGTAAGACACTTTTATTTATACATAGGTGCACAGGAGGACATTTATCAAGAAAATTAGGAACACAATTAGCCACAAATCAGGCTCTCATTAAAAGAGAAGTATGACCAAAGTTTTTTTGGCCATACTTCTCTTGTGGGTTACAGGGGTGCACTTGTGACCCAGAATCAGCTGACAGCAAGCTAAATGTCACAGAGCCACTCCAGACTCTAGGAGGATACTCACAATGTCAGGATCCACCCGGATGCCTGACCACCAGCTGGCTCAGCGTGAAGCTGAGCCTGACTATCAGCTGCTCACACCCCTCTCCAGCCTGGCACCCCACTGAGTGCTGGAGGAGCAGAGCAGGGAGTGGTGACTGATGGTCACAGCTCTCAGCTCCAAGAGAACTGCGAAATCAGTGGTCATTTGAGCCGATAGGGAACAGCTGCAGCATCACAGCGATGCTCCAGCAGAGACATGAGTATAGTTGTTTTCTATCCCACACTTCTCCTTTAAGCAAAGTCTATGCAACACTGTGTGTGTATTTGCGACTCCTGTGACTGTAATCCTGGCAGCCAACTGCAACAGTCATGCAAAGGTTTGCAATATATTTATCAATGGAGATGAGATTTTCACTTTTACAGGTTTAGGTTTCATTCTGTTGCAGTGCAACTTCAGAGCAGCCAAGAGAGGAATTTATGAATCAAGCTGTAACTTCATAGTAAATCTGTTACACAATCTGTCTCACTGCTCCGGTTTAGCATTGCCTTGTTGGTTGACGTAATTGATAAATGTCCCCCCACAGAAACTATTTATATTTTCATACCCTATAGGACGCATGTTCCAATTTTGGAAGGGGCCCATCTCCAAATGTTTCACGAGTCAGATAATGAACCCTCTCTTTTTCCTTAAGGTTTTCATAAGTCACTCTAGGATCCACTAGAAAGGGGTTAAAAAAAAAAAAAAAAGTTTGTTAAAAGTGAAACTTTGCTTACACCATTTGTTTTCCTCAAGAAAGTAGAAGCAGTGTGTTAACATTATTTTAGGGTATAGAAAGAACAATAGAAAGAAAAGTTGTCTACATGCAGGTAGTATCCATTAGTACTCTGTAATCCTTACTGTACATTTTTTAGCTATACCCTTTTTGGAGGCATATTCTGTTCATCTAGGATAGCATTGAAACCCAGAAGAAGCTGCCACACAGTACAGTCATAAACATTTTAGGCACTTGGGTTTAGCTAAACAGTCGCATATATAAATAAAAAATGTATTTTAAAATGTAACATGGCTTACCTATGGCTGGCACATAGTATTTCTCTTGTAGCTGTCTTGGGTGATATGATTCTAAATTCTGTTTAGAATTAAAAAAAAAAAAAAAGGGATGGGGTTTAAACATATACCTATAATCCTCTCAAAGTAACAAGGCCATTGCGCCATTGTTTGTCTGTATGCAAGCGAAAATGGACACTGCCATTGCTGATTTTCCTTTTAAGTCTATCTCCAGGGTCAATAAAAATCCTCATTTGCAGGCCCTGCCCTGGCACTCCAAGGATTAAATGCTCATTTAGGTTTAAGGTGCTGGAACAAGCAGTATAAATTACTTGAACCCCCGGGAGCCGATACACTCCTATTCTCCCTTTGACTCTGGCTTACCCCCCTGCACTTTCACATCTGATGTAAGTAATCATGTAATTGACGTCGTCAGAGGGCATATGACTGCTGGAGCACAGGGGAGAAGAGGCTGAGGATGCCTGCCTTACAGCCTAGCGCCAGCCTGCAGGAGTGGGTGGCGGGTCAGGTAAGAAAAAGTGTTTCCAGGTACCCTAGACACAAACAAGCATTTAACCCTTTCTCTGTCGGAGCAGACCCACTGCAATGGAGGGTTTTTGGGGCTTTGAAGCCCAACTCTGGACCCTCCTCGAAAAACCCACCTCCCCCACTCTATGCGATACAGTTTCAGTGTGAACAAAAATAAAAAGCTGTCTGAACCTTTTTCAATCGGATGCGCTGTGATTTGAGCCATCAAAATGAATAGGCTTAAATCACACCGCACAGAATCGCATGCGATTTGCACAGGAATGCGGTGGAACTTCTATGCGGATCACATGCGGTATGCAGCGTGAACCTATGCCTAATGTTTGCAGACCTATAGCTCAGACTCAGCAGAGGGCATCATGACTTTGACTTTATGCAATTGTTTTAATGCACCTGGAATGTATTCAGCTGATTTTAAACAAAAAGCTCATTTGGGCTTTAGGCTTGCCAATAATTGGCACACGTATGGGAAAAGCATGACTTTAACCTCCTGTTATTTATTTGGTTAGTGTACAAGTAGGATGGGAAAATAACAGTCACTCAACTGCCATGAGCTGCTCCATGTTTCATGATGGCTTATGTGGATTATATGTATTGTCTTTACCCCAAGCACTGGGCTACAGTGCCGCACTTGTAAATAAGCAATCTTGTAATAAAGTGAGGATGTTTGTGTTTGAGAAAACGGGGAGCACTATATATCTCCCCCCCCCCCGCATGTGATATGACAACTATTTGAATGAGAGCTTATTTACATGTACCTGGGAGTTGACAAGTGCGTATCTAGTATCTGTGGTCATCAACTGATGGGATCCTCCGCATAATTATCACCAAGTCCACATCAGTGACAAAAATCACTGCCTGATCCTCGTAATAAGGGTCATGACAGGAAGGTGAGCGGTTAGCGATACCTAAGGTGGTGGATCTGCACTGAAGCACTTTAATCTGTTTTCCCACACAGACACTTGGGTGTCATATATACCCATATATATATGAATTTTTATATTTTTTTTAGATTGTATAAGCGCTGGACTTTATGAAATTATGTCTATGTATGGCAAATCTGTTCAAAAAAGGTATTTGCATTTCGATTCGAGAGTTCCTTTCCCTTTCCGGTTCTTCACATGACCAGACAGACAGAAGTAAACTGTTGACGATTTTGCATAGAACTCCTAAAATTGATTAAACTTCAGCCAGCGGGGGAGATTTACTAAAACTGGAGCATGCAAAATCTGGTGCAACTCTGCATAAAAAACAAATAAGCTTCCAGGTTTCATCATTAAAGCTTAATTGAACAAGCTGAAGTTAGAAGCTTATTGGCTATCATGCAGAGCTGCACCAGATTCTTAGTGTTCCAGTAAATCTCCCACAGTGTCTCTATATTTAAGACAGAGCTACAATAAAGAGCATTTGGACAGAGAAAGTTTCTTTCAGAAGTGATTCTAAAGTTTAGCAGTAGGTGGGAATGAAAGTCATTGATTGCTTTTACCTTATTACAGCTGTTCAAGCTACAGAGCTACAAACTCAGGATTTCCTGATGACTTTTCCCACCTGCTGAAGAGGTTTAGAACCAGACCTGAAAAAGAAACACAGGTCTAATAAAGATGTGAGAGATGACACAGCAGCACTGACACTAAAAGTAATTAAAGAGAACCTGTGCTTTGCCCATAATGCACAAAGTAACAGGTTCCCTTATTGCAGGCACCCTTAGGCTGGATTCACACCTATGCATTTTTAATGTTTTTTTCATTTTGCAGATTTGCTCTACAGAACGTGTTTCATAGGAAACCATGTTAAATGGGCTGTAATGCAAATATGCAGAAAGCACTAAAAATGCATAGGTGTGAATCCAGCCTTAAAGAGAATTTACTTACCTTCCACTTGCTCCCCTGATATTGGAGTCTGGAGAACTATTCAGTACTCCTGGGTAGGGGGGAAAGCATGACACTGTCCCTGCCTCTCCACAATGCAGTGCTTAAGTGATGAGTGACCAAACGGCAAGTAAATATCCGGTAAGCTGAACTTCAGGCAAACAACACAATTGTAATTCACATAATGTGAAGGGTCTTATCTGTCAAAAGATATGTAATCCCATCCAGCCACATTTGTGATTCATGAAAGCCTCTGCCAGATGTCGCATCCAGGGGAGGGTTAAAACACTCGCTGTTCGCACTAAGAAATATAGTTAGGTCACTTTCCTATTGACTGGACAAAGTAGGAGGAACTCTACAGGTTTTTTTTTTTTTTTAAAGTATGTTTTTATTAATTTTTGACAAAGTATAATTACAATAGTTACATTAGTCGTAAAAACACATGGCAAGGATACCCACTCCTGGACTTCTCACCTACCACACACACACACCCACTCACAATCAACTTTAATTAAAAAACCAAAAAAAAAACCCAATATCATATCATATCAAAAACACAAAGACATGTGAGGAAACTGGAGGACATGGCTAGGCCGACCCAGCCTCCCCGTCCAAAACCAATTTGAGGAGATTGGCGGGGGGAAAATGTTTCCCCTACCGCCTGATAATGACACTCTATACAACAACCGGTACAAGCCGGGACCAAACCAACATTAGACATATAGAGGAACGGTACACAAAAATGCTGATTACATTGATAACATTAATATGAAACAGTTTTTAATTATTTTTGTATGAAATTTTTTTTTTTTTTTGGACAT
>BLSH010121841.1:520195-530840 GCA_018402905.1 Glandirana rugosa | reverse complement strand
TGCATGTCCTGGCGCATAATAGTAATGTCTAATTTCAGCTCCGCTACCTTCCCCATCAGGTCAGAGTGATTTACCTTAATAGTTTTTAGTACATCCATCAGGGTAGGTTCTTCCTCCATGTCCTCTTCGCTGTGAGAAGTCTGTGACAGCAACTCCTGCGGAGCCCCAGCTCCCGGGGAGGGAGGCAGAGAAGGGGGGAGTTCAGGGTCTTCTCCAAACAGCTCCGGCGTGGATGCCAAGGAGGGGAGCAGGGCGGTGGAGCGGCGGCCATCTTGGCCCCCAAGGCCTGAACGAGTGGTGATATTCATTGCGGCTGGAGGCTGCTTCTTTCTCCTCTTTCCCATCAACTATCGCCTCACAGAGCAGGGGGAAGCCGTACCGCAACCAGGCAGAGGTGGATTGAGGCTTCACAGGGTACAGGCACGCAGGATTGCAAAGGATTATACCGAGGAGATCTGGAGCTGCTGAAAAACACTTCCGATCACATGCTGCTTCAGGCCACGCCCCTTAGGAACTCTACAGGTTATCAACTCTCCTCGCTGTGCTCCCTCCATCTCTCAGTATGTTCCTTGTCCGCATATGTGTATGCTGCAGAGGGCGACAGGCTCGTAATACTGACCCTCCCTCTCTCAGTCTAAGGCAGACCATAGATGATGCCATTTTCTTTCCTGCAACCACAGCCAATGTTGATGGGAGAATCACTCTCGTTGAGCCATTTGTGTTCTCCTGGCAGGGGAGTGGTCTCTGACAGGAGAACATGATTATTGCTAGTGGCTAGCAATAATTGCATGCTGAAAATCTGAAATGCTGGATGCACCTAAGTTGATCGATGGATCGACTTGGGTATAATCAACCTGCCCATAGATGGATCGAATCTCGGCCAGTCCCTGCTGAACCGGCAGAGATTCGAACCATCAATAGCCAGCTTAAGTCCATGAAAGAGATACTAATCTGCCAGACATAAGGATGGATTCAGGTTACGCTGGTTGTACATAAAATATTTTTGTCCATCAGGGCACTGGTGAGCACTCTGGTAGTTCATTTAGTCCTCCTGCTCTCACTACCTACCCCTAACCAGTGGGCTGCAGGAGACTGAGACTACACCCTCTATCTACTGACTGCAGGTGCAATGCTCTGAAAACTCCAGAAAAAAATAAAAATGCATAATAAATGTTTTTTTTACCAGCAAACAAGAAGTGCATTTTTTATTTGAAAAGGTAAACTAATCATTTAACCGGTCACTACTTGATCCAAAACTTACCATGTTGGCTATACATACACTTTAACAACTATTCATTAGCTAAAACTTATAAACTTTCAAATTTGTACTAGAGTCAGGCTATATCTCATAACCCAAATATGTGATTTACATTTCACATGTGCAAACATACAGAAAATTTGAACTCACCTGATTGAATCTCTTAAAGACTATGTCTTTCAGGGAATCCAAGCACCGACTTTTTAGGTCCATCTGCTGAATATGGCTGTATCTAGCAGCACTTAACAGTGCCTATGAAAGACATACAGATATTCAAAATTTAAATCACATAGAAAGTTATGGAACAAAATACAACAACCATTACCCTTTGCATGAACTCCTAGAGCTATGACTCTTAAACATTGCAATTCACTAAAAGCGAAAGTGGAAAGGTGTTATTTTTTTCCACACTAAGCAGGTAAATTCCACATCAGCTCAGTAGAGGTCTCAATGGGGATCAGCCCCCTGCTGGGAGGGGGGGGGAGCCTTTTTGGGGGTATGGTTTGCTTGGCACCATGTTATACTTTAAAAGAGAAATCGCTTGGTTCTCAGTGTTCCCTGAGCAGAGAGCTGGTAACTGTCAGTCAGCGGCTCTGCCCCCCCCCCTGCACTCAATGTGAAGGGGGCGGAAGCGGCTGGCTCAGGCTATCAGCGGCTTGCTGAGAGGCTGAGCGGGGCGACGGTTCAGGCATGTGGGTGGATGCCGACCATATCGTTGTGATCTTTCCTGTGCCTGGACCGGCTTTGTAATGTCAGCTTGGCCTGCTGAAAACGGGTCACAGGAGTGCAGAACAATCTGTAGTCCTGTGATCCACAAAAGAAGTACAGCCGAACAAGCTTGGGCTGTACTTCTCCTTTAAATAAGTGTATAACATGTAACATATTCCTAAAGGTGGACATAGCCTTTAACCACTTCAGCACGGAAGGAGTTCCCCCTTAATGACCAGGCCATTTTTTGCGATACGGCACTGCGTCGCTTTAACTGACAATTGCGTGGTTGTAAGACACTGTACCCAAACAAAATTGATGTCCTTTTTCCCCCCATATCTTTCAAAGGGATGTAGCGCTCTTGAAATTGCTAAGATATGGGGCGTGATCACAGAACCAAACGTTTTGTTGCAAATAGACAACAGGGTTGCAAGAAACGTGTTGAGAAGAAAATGACGCAAATTACCTGCCAGAGATTTGAGAAGAATCAAACGTGAAGCTACCAGGCAGCCATTATCCTCCAGTGCTGTCATATTCCAGAAATGCAACCTACCCGGAGAGCCCAGAAGTACAAGGTGTTCAGTGCTCAGAGACATGGCCAAGGAAAGCTGAAACCCAACCACCACTGAACAAGACACGTAAAGACTGGGCCAAGTAATATCTGAAGACAGATTTTTTTTAATGGTTTGATGAGATGAGAGGGACTCTTGACGGACCAGATGGATAGGCCTGTGGCTGGATGAGTAATGGGCACAGAGTTCTACTTTGACTCAGATGCCAGCAAGGTGGAGGTGGGGTACTGCTATATAGGCTGGTATTCTTAAATAAAAGGTATTTGGACCTTTTCGGGTTGAAGATGGACTCAAAATCAACTCGCAAACCTACTGCCATTTTTTAGAAGACACTTTCTTCAAGGAGTGGTACAGGAAAAAGTCTGCATCTTTCAAGAATACCAAGATATTTATGCAGGACAATGCTTCATTGCATGCATCAAACTACTCCACTGCGTGGCTAGCCAGTAAAGCCTTTAAAGATGAAAGTAGAATGACATGGCCCTTTTCCTCACCTGACCTAAACACTATTGAGAACTTGTGGGTCCTCCTTAACGCTGGGTTCACACTTGTACGACACGACAATGATACGACTTTGATCCTACTTTGCTCTGCGATGTGTCCTACATCGGTCCTGCATCCAACTTCAGTGAACGGGGATCCGACTTTGATCCAGACAATGCCAGGCACTGTGTGTCTAGCATGAATTTTGAAGGGGAACCCCACACCAAAATTAAAAAACTGCATGGGGTACCCCCTCCAAGACCATACCAGGCCTTTGATCTGGTATGGATTTTAAGGGGAACCCCCACGCCAAATGTATCAGGGGAGTCTCAGCATCAGTACAATCCCAGGTCAAAGCGCTGCAAGAACGTCAGATAATGTTATAGAAAGAACCTGTACAGAGGCAATATAGCACCTACATTCAGGGCGATGGGCAGGCCTGTTCGCAAAAGCTCCCCTTTTCTCTTTACTGCAACCAACTAAACTCAGAGCTGCGCCTGGCATTAATGACCATGGGCTCATTCTCCTCAGTCTGACAGACCCATGTTCCGCCACCGGTCACATGACAGCCGATGTCCCGCCCACCCCCCCAGTCAAACAAGGGATGCGGTAAGAAACACAGTGGAGTGTGCATAGGGCAGGCTGCTGCAAGGACTATTATCTTGTCTACACAGCCTTATGCTGGCGCCGGCTCTGCTGTCACATTAGCCAACTTTTATTAGTACATGCGGCCCGACCAGGCCAGTCCGGTCCTGGTGACAGCTGGTGGGAGGGGAGGAGGAGGCAGGAGGGGAATCACGGACAGCTGAAATGTCACTGGTTAAGAACATGGCGGCCCGCTCCTTAATAGCGACTAATAATTAGCGGCATTCTTTTCTTCACATTTCAGCTGTTAGCGGGGAAATCCTGCTGACAGCTGAAAGAAACGAGCCTCAAGGTATCGGTTTCAGGTATCAGTGCATTTGCACGAGAACAGATACCCGTGAAAATGCTTAGTAGAGGCCCAATATCGGTGCCACCCTATTGACTAATAATTGTGCACAGAGTGTATTGTTCCTAGTTTGACACTTACTCATTGTGCTGTATCTATGAAGTAGCAGGAAGTATTCTGACCACCACCATCTTATCTTCAAAACATAGGGGGGGGGGGTTGGTAGGTTATTCTCGATGTTTAACAATAAACAACTAAAAACACTGCCTGAGCTTCAGTGTTAATTTCGTCGACTAAAACATTTTAGTCGACTAACTTAATACCATTTTAGTTGACTAAAATACGACTAAAACAACTGAGATGACTAAAATAGGAAGAAAACTAAAATGGCATTTTAGTCAAAAGACTAAAACGGGACTGAAACTAAATTGAAATTTGCCGGCAAAATGAACACTGGTCTGTAATGCATGTTCATACCTCAATACCATAAATAACAGATTTGATTTTTCACTCCAGCAGTATATAAGGAGTTTGGAAATTGTAGAGAAATGCTTTAAATAATGCATTACAATTCAACTACACCCATTAGATTTTAGATTACTAAAATAAGCTTTAGTCAACTAAATTGTACTGGAGATTTAGTCTACTAAATACGACTAAAACAAATGCAGAAGACTAAAATGGGACTAAAACTAAAATGCCATTTTAGTCCTAAGACTAAAACTAAATCGAAATGTACTGCCAAAATTAACACTGCTGAGATTTGCACAGGAAATTACAGACTCCCTGGATTTCTGGAAGGATCAACAGTTTTTTTTTCTCAAACAGATATAATAAAACATTTTCAATTGCCTATTTAACAAACCAAAAAGGTAGCAAATAAGAGAAGTTAATTATTAAGGTTTATATGCACTTTAAAAGGCATTCATGGATGCTCCTTAAGCAAGCATATATAAAAACCTGCACACAAAGTCTATGCAATAATTCAGAGAAATTAGACTCTCATACTACAATGCCCTGTAGTGATTTACACAACTTCTTAACACACAAGTTCATAGACATAAATTTTCACTCCTTGATGCAAGATTACAATGGATAGTTCTCATGAAGAAATTGAAGTACATACTTGAGACAAGACAGGCCGGAAGGTACTTAAAAGACTTGAAATAAAGGCGTAAGGTGTTTGGGTGTGGTACACAACAAAGGTAGGTTTGTATTGATTGGGCTTCATAGTAGTTTGACTCCAAGCTAAGCGGATCCATATCGCATCTCCAAAATCTCTGAAGTGGATAGTTACCTAAGGGGAAGTAAAATATTAAGAGAAAAAAAAAAAAAAAGAGAGAGCATGCCATTTCTGGTTAATATCTTTTCCTCATATAAGGGGACCTGTGCTTTAAGAAATCTGGAGGCCTCCTTCTGAAAGGGTTAATTGCTTCACTGCAACACTTTTGATCAGTCAAAACTAAACTACCTGCTCCTACCCCCATTCTAATCCCTATACTAACTACCCTGTAAAGGAAAGATGCTTACACTTACATAATCTAAGGCAGGCCTCGACAAACCCTGGGCGCCAGGTCGCCATGGCGACCAGAAATCGCGTCCTGGCGAGTGACAGCCGTTCCTTCTCTCCCCATGTTAAAACAGCGAGGCAGATTCAGTGTCAGATTCAGCGAGAGCCGTTCACGGCTTCATCTAACAGCTGTTACACTTGGCTGGCTGCACGGGAATATTTGTTGATAGTTATAAGAAGAAACACAACAATGTATCTTCTTCTTTCAAAGCAATTATCTCCGGGCTATAGCAGGAAAGTTTAACCATTTAAAGACTAAACCCTTTCTCACATTAGTGGCTTAAAATTAAAGATCCAGTGTTTTCTGCTAGAAAATGACTTGGAACCCCCAAACATTATATATTATTTTTTAGCAGAGACCCTAGAGAATAAAATGGTGGTTGCTGCGATATTTTATGTCACACGGTATTTGCGCAGCGGTCTTTTAAGCGAATTTTTTTGGAAAAAATACACTTTAATGAATAAGTTAGCCCATTTTTTATTTTTTTTTGGTATAATATGAAAGACGATGTTACACCGCAAGAAATGTGACCTTTATTCTAAGCAACAGAATTGTGATAAAGCCCTGTGTGCCATCAACAATTACCACTCTGTGCAGCTGGGCTCCAGTATTTCATGGTGACCGGAAACCCACCAGAGCAATGACAAGTCACCGTGGGGGACACACATGTAGGCCGGAAGTGGCTGCAAAGAGGCAGCAGAAGATCAGCAGCGCTGGAATACTTTTCACCTTTTTTTTGTATTTTATTTACAATGTCACTAAGGCTTTGTTTAGATGTGCAAGTTGGGTGGTAAAAATGTGCAGTAGAGACATGTTTTTGCCACCCACCATTGGCCTCCCTTAAGCTCCATTAGGCAGCTGATGAGGGTGTTTTACATGCCGCAGTCACGATGCATTCGGCATAACAAGGAGTTTCCCCCTATAACAGATTTTTTAGTGTCACTCTTTCTGGCCAGCCTATAACCCTGATGTAACGGTGGAGTTATTGACTGGCTGCTCTGCTGTGAGTAAGTTAGGGTTAGGGGCGCAAATTACTTGTCTTACCCCGGGCGCTGACAACCCAACACTACGCTATAAAAAACTGGCTCCTAACTTTTTTAGCTGGCTCCTAGATTCAAGGCAAATTTGTCAAGCCCTGATCTAAGGACACACCGGTCCAGTCAAGGTGCGCCCAGCACTGGCTTCAGGGTAGAGGAGGGACAGCGGACAATGGATGTCCCATAGTAAGTCTATGGGTGACATCACCCCCAAGGCTCTGCATCCATTGTCAGCCCTCTCTCATCTCTTCTGAAGCCAGCCACTTAGAAGATCCCGAATAGCCTTTAGACTAGGCAAGTATACGCATCTTTCTTTTATAGGATAGCTAGTATAGGGCTTAGAATAGGGGTGGGAGCAGGTTTAAGCTTAGTTACGTTTTGACCGGACTTCCACTTTAAGCCTGGGATGGACACCTCTGCTGTGCACGGCTTTCATTCGGCTCTGCTCGGTTTACATTCACATCAGTAAAGGTTAGATGACTGTATTCCTCCACTCTGCACAATTTACATTAGCGTTTACTTTTTCACTTGTGATCGGGGGCCTTAAGCTGGCCATAGACAAATAGTTTATTGTTCAGATTCTTCCACCCACAGAACCGAGGTGGATGGAGTATATCCCCAAGCTGCAACAGTGTATTCTGACAGCAGGATCCAGAAAAGTTTTCCAACTTGTTCATTCGACAGGAGTGGTTCTAACAATCATTTTCTGTTGAATAGGGACAACCATGAACTGATTGAAATTCGTCTGGTCCCTGCTGAATCAGCCGAACGTCGATCTATTTATGGTCAGCTTTAGATAACAAGCTTGAGGGCAGAGACTGATGTAAATGAGTATGTAAACTGCGGTTTGCATTTTTGGCCCTATATAAAGTGCCGATAATAAAGACACAGTAGGAAGGGGCGAAGGGAAAAACTGTAGAGTGTGACGTGAGTGACAGCGCTGAATCTGCTGACATCCCAGCACTGCAGTAGCAGTCTCAGGACTTCTGGATGTCTGCAAAAGGGAGGCTCTTAGAAAAAAAAGGATAAAATACATTAGAAGTAGCATCTTACATTTTTCATAACTGAGTGAATGACTTTCTTGAAGCGTGCTTTGAATTCTGACACATCGATGCGATTCATTTCAGAATCTGGTGAGATAAGAAGATTTTTTTTTTTTTTCAATAGGAAGTCCATGTTTAAAGACACAAAAACGCTAAACGTGACTTTTGTAAAAAAAGAGTACAAATAAGAATTCAGGGGGAATGAAACCGATCACTGCAATAATTACCAGTCGGCTTAGACATTTGATAAACATCCCAGGTCCTCTTTTTTGAATTAGAATGATTATCTGTGGAAGACAGAAACAAAAGTTAAAAAAAAATAATAATTGAAATTACGTTTTGTCTAGCAACTTCATTTCTATTTCCACTGCAAGAAACTTCATTTAAAAAAAAAAAAAAGGTAGGGCCTACAATGTTATTATTAAGTATATTATAGCTTTTCATGTGACAACACTGAAGGAATGACACTTTGTTACAATGTAAAGTAGTGAGTGTACAGCTTGTATAACAGTGTAAATTTGCTGTCCCCTCAAAATAACTCAACACACAGCCATTAATGTCTATACCACTTGCAACAAAAGTGAGTACACCCCTAAGTGAAAATGTCCAAATTGTGCCCAAAAAGTGTCAATATTTTGTGTGGCCACCATTTATTTTCCAGCACTGCCTTAACCCTTGTGGGCAGTTCACCAGAGTTTCACAGGTTGCCACTAAAGTCCTCTTCCACTCCTCCATGACGATATCACGGAGCTGGTGAATGTTAGAGACCTTGCATTCCCGCACCTTTTGTTTGAGGATGCCCCACAGATGCTCAATAGGGTTTAGGTCTGGAGACATGCTCGGCCATTCCATCACCTTTACCCTCAGCTTCTTTAGCAAGGCAGGAGCTGTGTTTGGGGTCGTTATGTTGGAATATTGCCCTGCGGCCCAGTCTCCGAAGAGAAGGCATCATGTACTGCTTCAGTATGTCGCAGTACATGTGGAAATTCATGGTTCCCTCAATGAAATGTAGCTCCCCAGTGCCGGCAGCACTCACGCAGCCCCAGTCCATGTCATTCCCACCACCATGCTTGACTGTAGGCAAGGCACACTTGTCTTTGTACTCCTCACCTGGTTGCCGCCACACACGCTTGACACCATCTGAACCAAATACGTTTTTCTTGGCCTCGTCAGACCACAGGACATGGTTTCAGTAATCCATGTCCTTAGTCTGCTTGTCTTCAGCAAACTGGTTGCAGGATTTGTTGTGCATCGTCTTTAGAAGAGGCTTCCATCTGGGATGACAGCCATGCAGAAAAATTTGATGCAGTGTGCGGCGTATGGTCTAAGTACTGACAGGCTGACCCCACCCCGTTAACCATTGCAGCAATGCTGGAAGCACTCATACATCCATTTCCCAAAGACAACCTATGGATATGACGCTGAGCATGTGCACTCAACTTCTTTGGTCGACCATGGCAAGGCCTGTTCTGAGTGAAACCTGCCCTGTTAAACCACTGTATGGCCTTGACCACTATGCTGCAGTTCAGTTTCAGGGCTTGGCAATCTTATAGCCTAGGCCATCTTTATGTAGAGCAACTTAAAGTTGCATGATAAGTCATACCCCATGATTTTCAATGAGTTCCATTCAAATCTGTGCAATGTCAAGTCGCAGCGATTTCAAAGTAGTCCCTGCACTACTTTGGTCCGACTTAGATGCGACTTGAGGTCCATAGACCTCAGGATTACACAGGCATTGCTTTAAGTCGCACCAAAATCTCTTTCAAATCACACAAGTGTGAAAGGGGCCTAAATCTGTGTTAGTGAGCACTTGTCCTTTGCTGAAATAATCCCTCCACCTCACAGGTGTGGCATATCAAGATGCTGATTAGACAGCATGATTATTGCACAGGTGTGCCTTAGGCAGGCCACAATAAAAGGCCTCTCTAAAATGTGCAGTTTTATCACACAGCACAATGCCACAGATGTCGCAAGTTTTGAGGAAGCATGCAATTGGCATGCTGACTGCAGGAATGTCCACCAGAGCTGTTGCCCTTGAATGTTCATTTCTCTACCATAAGCCGTCTCCAAAAGGCGTTTCAGAGAATTTAGCAGTACTCCCAACCGGCTTCACAATGGCAAACCACGTGTAAACACACCAGCCCAGGACCTCCACATCCAGCATCTTCACCTCCAAGATCCTATGAACCAACCACCCGGACAGCTGCTGCAACAATCGGTTTGCATAACCAAAGAATTTCTGCACAAACGGTCAGAAAATGTCTTAGGGAAGCTCATCTGCATGCTTGTCGTCCTAATCGGGGTCTCGGCCTGACTGCAGTTCATCGTCGTAACCGACTTGAGTGGGCAAATTCTCACATTCGATGGCATCTGGCACGCGTTCTCTTCATGGATGAATCCCGGTTTTCATTGTACAGGGCAGATGGCAGACAGTGTGTATGGAGTCGTGTGGGTGAGTGGTTTGCTGATGTCAACGTTGTGGATCGAGTAGCCCATGGTGGCGGTAGGGTTATGGTATGGGCAGGTGTATGCTATGGACAATGAACACGGGTGCATTTTATTGATGGCATTTGGAATGCACAGAGATACGGTGACGAGATCCTGAGGCCCATTGTTGTGCCATTCATCCACAAGCATCACCTCATGTTGCAGCATGATAATGCACAGCCCCATGTTGCAAGGATCTGTACACAATTCCTGGTTGTACCCCGACACGTAATAGTACGACGTTGTACTCCACTACGAACACCTACTTACCGTGTTGTTACCCGGAGTCCTAGAGCAGTGGCATAGAGACACGTAAGGTTTACGGTAGTTATTTTACGTGGGCACAAGTAACAGGTATCGTATGTGGACGGGTATGGTATTGGGATGGCGGTGGTACCCGATGAGCTAGGTGTTGCAACTGTAGTCGTTTGGTGAGTGGGTGTGCTGAGGTATGTGTGACAGACGGTAGACGGGACATGTTACTTTTGGCCCTAAGTAGGTACTTCTCTTGCGCACGGTCTACGGTAGCTTACACTCTTAAACGGGTGAGTTCAG
>BLSH010121841.1:503848-517102 GCA_018402905.1 Glandirana rugosa | reverse complement strand
CCTGTTCCACTTTGCCCCTCCGGAACCGGGGTGAGAACCTACTGGTCCACCATTTCCACCAGCAACAGAGGGAGGGCACAAGCCTTTTCGGGATCTCTGAGAAGTCTCGAATTCTAAACCCCTCGAGACAATGTCAAACTAATTTGTTGGCTGTAATTTTCTGCCATTGGAGGTGGAGGGTAGCCAGCCTTCCCCTTACTGGCATCAGGTAGTCAATGTTTTGGGGCTTGGCTAGAAGAGCCAAAGAGGGAATTACTTTTTTGTTTCCCCTTGTGCCCCATCCAGTGATTTTTAGGGTAACTTCTCTTCTGCCACGAAAAACAGGATTTTTTACTTACCGTAAAATCCCTCTCTCTTTCGTTCATTGACGGGCACAGCAGCTTCATGGACTAAGTCGGTTATACTGCCCTCTTCAGGAGTGACTAGGAAGAACAGGCAGTTCTAACAGTAAAAAGAACAGACAGACAGACACAGCCCCTCCTAGGGGGGCAGTCCCCACTGGCAAATAATCCTCCACCCTGCTCTGTGAACCTCCCCCCAACCATTGGGGGAGCGGGGGACGTATACACCTGTTTCCAGCATTACCTTGGTACCCGGTGTGGGTCCAACGCCTTCACTTATCCTACATCTGGTAAGCCTCCATCTTAACAGGACTGGAGAATTTTTTATCCTTCCTTGTGGATTTGATTACTTATTGCAACATCTTGCTTGAAGATTTCACGCTCTGATTTATCCAACCACCCCTTGAGGATATTGACTGTTATGAACTTTCTTTATTTAAACGCACCCATTTGCATATCATGGTCCTTACTGTGATAGCTAGATTATGTGACTGAGGTAGTCCACCTGCCAATTTTCTACGCCCGGAATGTGGACGGCGGAGATTGCCAGAACGTGGCATTCTGCCCACCGCAGAATGAGAGCTACCTCCGAGGCCGCAGCCAAGCTTCTTGTCCCATCCTGGTGATGCCGTGGCACTGTCCGACTGAACCCGGACAGGGCACCCGTGCAGCCTCGTCGTCCAATGGGAGAGGCAGCACCTGATGGCCCGCAATTCCAGGACATTGATCGGGAGACGAGACTCCGGAGGAGACCACCGGCCCTGGGCTGAGAGCAACCCCAGGACTCCTCCCCAGCAGCACAGGCTGGCGTCCGTCGTGACCACCATCCAATGGAGGGGGAGGAATGACTTCCCCCAAAAGCAGGGCCGAGGCCCGCATCCACCAAAGCAGTGAAGGCCTTACCTGGTGGTCCACCCTGATCAACTAATCCAGGGATGAGGGGGACTTGTCCCACTTCAGAAGAATTTCCAGCTGCACAGTGCGGGTGTGGTACTGAGCGTAAAGTACTGCCTCGAAGGTGGACACCATGAGGCCCAGGAGGGGCGTAGGGAGGACCATTTCTGGGACAGCAGAGACCGAACCGCCGACTTAAGCATCTGTCGCTTGGATGGTGGGAGGAAAACCTTTGCCTGGGCTGCATCCAGGATCAGACCCAGATACTCCAAGCAGTGAGACGGAGTCAGCACCGACTTCGGACGACTGATCACCCAGTCAAACTCCTCCAGAGTGTGCAAGGCGATTGTCACATGGTCCCTGAGAGCTGGAGCTGACTCTGCACGCAAGAGTAAGCCATCCAGATGTGCCACCACCGCGATGCCCCTCTGCCTCAGCAGAGCCAGAACCAGCAGCTTGGTGAAGACCCGAGGCGCAGAGGCCAGGCCAAAATGGGAGAGCCACAAACTGGTAGATGCTCCCCGACTGCAAAGCGCAGGAAGCGCTGGTGCTGAATACATATGGGAGCATGCAGGTATGCATCTTTGATGTCGAGGGAAACCAGGAAGTCGCCCTGGTGCAGGGCCGCTACCACAGAGCAGACAGACTCCATCCGGAATCTTCAAACACGTACGAATCGGTTGAGGGCCTTCAGGTCCAGGATCAGGCGGACCCCATCCTTCTTCGGGACCACAAACAGATTGGAGTAAAACCCTTGGAAACGTTCCGCATGCGGAACGGGGACCACTACCCCTTGGCAAAACAGGTCCTGCACCGCCCCAAACAGGGCCTGCAGCCTGCCCGCGGGCAGTTGTAAGTTGGAGACGAAGAA
This sequence comes from Glandirana rugosa, assembly GCA_018402905.1. Lineage (NCBI taxonomy): Eukaryota > Metazoa > Chordata > Amphibia > Anura > Ranidae > Glandirana > Glandirana rugosa. The sequence continues at coordinate 514,996 of BLSH010121841.1, read as the reverse complement.
CCTGTCTGGAGGACGGGAACGAAATTCTATTCTGTACCCTGATGAGATCACCTCGTGCACCCAGCGGTCCGATATGCAGGAAGTCCACCTGTCCACAAACCCCAGGAGACGTCCCCCCACCCTAAAGGCGGGTGGGGGCAACCCTTCATGCGGAGGACGACTTGTCCTCTGGCTTGTCACACTTACGCTGCCAGGGACGCTTCTGTCCACCCGCGGGGGCCTTGGCTGGCTGCGAACCCTTGCTCGAGGAGCGGGAGGGACGAAAAAAAAAAAAAACGCCTATGGGCCGTAAAGGAGGGACCCGGTCTGCGACGGGGCTCCCTACTCTTCCTTGCCTCCGGGAGAAGGGTGCTCTTCCCTCCTGTGAGATTCTTGATAACCTCATCCAAAGAGGCTCCAAAAAGCCGCACACCCTGAAAAGGCAAGTCTGCCAGGGCCTTCTTAGACGATTGGTCCGCCGACCAACATTTTAGCCAGAGCAAACACCTGACCACCACAGAAGACACGGACACTTTGGAGATCAGGGGGGCCCCATCCAAGGCTGCATCGCACAGATACGGAAGCCCTTGGACAAGTTGTTCAGCGAGTTCCACGCAGGCAGAGGGAACCTTTGCATTGCACATTTTGCGGTGCAACAGTTTTGCCCATTCAGTGAGCGTGTGTGACACCAGCGCAGAGGCCACAACAGGCCGCATGGCAGATCCTGCCAGAACAAATATGGATCTGAGGATGGCCTTCCTGTCAGCCGGGTCCTTAAAAGGACGGCGTGCTGAACAGGGTGACCACCGGGATAGTGGTCGCCCTGTTCAGGCAAGACACAGGGGCATCAACCATGGGGGGGTGATGCCCACTTTTTAACAGGCCGTCCTCGAAGGGATAGCGCAAAGAGAAACGCTTAGGTATGGGAAGGGAATTCTGAGGCCGTTCCCAGTCTATATAGACAAACTTATCCAGGTAAGACACATAGGGGAAAACCTTAGCCACGCGGGCCGGTTTATGCGACTCGAAAGGGACAGGCATCTCCTGTGAGGGTCCAGCCGTATCGTCCAACTTCAGGGTTTCACGCACTGAAGTGCTCAGGGTGCTGACTAGTGCCTTCTCGTGCGCAGCAGTGGCCTCGGCAGACTCGTCCTCACTATCGTGAGCGTCCTGGACCTCGCCATCTGACACCTGAAGGGGGGTCTCCGTCACGGTGGAGACCCCGTTGGGGTCCGAGTCCTCACCGGAGCAGGGTTCGCTTTTTCGCCGCCCTTTCCCACGAGACCAGGCACCCCCCACCCCAAAACGCTGCGCAGGACTTGCTACGGGGAGGGGTAACCCCCGGAGGGACTCCCCACATGCCCGCTCAACTGCCCAGGAGAGAGAGAGCTCTCCGCACTATGCAGGGGGGTAAAACGGCACCAAAAGCCACAAGGACGGCCACACACACAGGTCGGCACAAGTGCATAGGCCACAAGAACATGGCCACCGCTGCACACTAGAGGCCAAACCACAGCCCAGAGCGCCGCGAATATGCCAAAAATGGCCACCGGGCGCCCCAGAGGCCGAACCGTGCGGCCGGCCACAAGAAAATGGCGGCCGGACTAGGGCAAAATGGCGCGCTCGATAGCCAGCTGGGAAGACTACCTGGATCTAAAACCAAGCCTGTCACCCAGCATGGCTGCTTGATTGCAGTATTCATCTGTTAGGCTGTCGTCCAGGAAAGCCGAAGTGGACCAAGAGAGGTACCACAGATCCCAACAGGGAGCCTAGGTCTACTCCTTGCACTAGGCAGTAAAAAACTGAGCTAGCAGAGCAGGGTGGAGGGTTATCTGCCAGTGGGGACTGCCCCCTGGGAGCGGCTGTGTCTCTCTGTTGTTCTTTTTGCTGTTAGGACTGCTTGTTCTTCCTAGTCACTCCTAAAGAGGGCAGTATAACCCACTTAGTCCATGAAGCTGCTGTGCCCGTCAATGACAAAAGAGAAAAATCTTTTGTGAGGTGGTTTTCGTTTTTTCCACCGGGAAGGTCTTCTTATCGGCCATGCTTTCTAGGACATCATCTAGGCCTGTCCCGAATAAAAAGGTCCCATGAGAAGGGAAGATTACACAGCCTTGTCTTGGATGCGGGGTCCTCTGACCAAGTCTTCAGCCAGATTGCCCGTCTTGCTGCTACCGCCAAGGGTCCTGATTTGGCTGCAAGCTTTAAGGACTCGGCCAAAGCTTCTGCTATATAGCCAACTGCTTTGGACATAATAGGGAGTGTCTTTAAGAGGCCTTCCCTAGGGGTTCTGTTTTTGATGTAGTTCTGCAAACGTACCAGCCAGAGCTCAAAGTTCCTTGCCATGCATGTAGTGGCTAGAGCGGGTTTTAGACTTGCCACGCTCGTCTCCCAGGCTTTCTTTAGGACCACGCCCCCCCTTTTGTCCATACAGTCTTTTAAATGACCCATGTCCTCAAAGGCTAGCGAGGATTTTTTAGAAACCTTAGAGAGTGAAGCGTCCAACGTGGGGTTCTTATTCCACACTGCTTGTGGATCCTCATCGAAAGGGAATCGTCTAATATCGTCTAACCCTTTCTGGGTCCTCCCACTCCTTCACAACTTCTGACATGACCCTCTATATCAAGATTCTCATAAATGGCTCCCAACAAGTCGCCCACATCCTCTAGGGATAGCTTGTATTTAGGGCCTTTCTTCTCCTTAAAAATATTTTTTCCTCCTCCCCCTCATCTTCACCGTCAGAGCTGTCGGTTGCGGGTTCGCTCACCGCACCGCTCCCATTTCTACTCTTTGCCGTATCTTATGATACAGATGCGACAGACTTCAGGGATGCTAAAAGGGAGATATTCTCAACTGTAGTGGAGGAAGGTTTTGCATCGGAGATGAATCTTTTAAGGTCCTGAAATGTAGAGCACATCTCGTTTCTCATGGACCCGAACACTTTTGCATATAGTGCATCTGACTGTTTTTGGACCAGTCTATCTATACTCCCTTGGCAGAGCGGCTCTGAGTGCTCTAAAGGAATCTTGTTGGCACACCTCTTCCTGGCGGCTTCTCTTTAAGGGCTTTGGCACAGAAAGAGAAAATAATACAGGGGTACCTAGCAGGAGCTACCATACCACCATTGTTGCATGCACACCAGGTGACACACCAAACCACCTGCAGTGCCCCCAGGTGCTAGTCCCACCACCTACTAGCCTGCTGTTCCCCCCTTAAGACACAGCAGAGTATCCCCTGGTGCCTACCGGTGTCCCATTAGTGCCTGAGCCGACAGAATGTCCTCTTCCTCCTGCATCCTGGACTCGCCATAGGTGTAGTGCTGTTCCCTGCAGCTGTCTCCACAAACGAGCGGCACCAGCCGGCCATTCTGTCCCACCCGGGAAGTGACGCGGTGCGTCTTCCGGTCAAGTGGCGTCCACCTCCGGGTACCCACCCCTTCGCCGTAAGCTGCAAAGGGGACGCCGCAACGGCGCCTTCTCCCCCCCTGGGCACAGAGAACGGCCGGATCCAGGACTCCAATTGCCCGCTGCCGTGCACCCGACCTCCTCCACCGATAACATGTCCGGTAAGACGCACCGCCCCCTTACCATTCAGGGCTCCCAACCCCTGCTGCCGTGCATACAGACCCCTGTCCTCCCGGTCAGCCCTTGGGAGATGGAGCCCCTCAGGTCCTGGGCAGCATGTCTCCTCCGGCCAGAGGAAACACTAAGACTGACCAGGGACCTGACGGACTGCCTCTTAAAGATTATGGGCAATGTGTTTCCTGCGATGAGGAGATTCTGAACCGGAAGACGACTGGGGGTAATAGACCTTTTGTGTACATAGAAAAAGTTGTAGATCTTTGAGTTCAGCTCGTGAGAAATAGGGGCAAACACAAAAGTAACACAAATTGCCAATCACGTGACAGCAACTCAATGCATTTAGGCATCTAGACGTGGAGAAGACAACTTGCTGAAGTTCAAACTGAGCATCAGAATGGGGAAGAAAGGGGATGCAAGTAACTTTGATCGTGGGCATGGTTGTTGGTGCCAGACAGGCTGGTCTGAATATTTCAAAAACTGCTGATCTAATGGGATTTCCAAGCACAACCATCTCTAGGGTTCATAGAGAATGGTCTGAAAAAGAGAAAATATCCAATGAGCGGCAGTTGTGTGGACGAAAATGCCTTGTTAATGTCAGAGGAGAATGGGCAGACTGGTTTGAGATTATATAAAAGCACCAGTAACTCAAATAAGCACTCGTTACAACCAAGGTGTGGAGAATACCATCTCTTAATGCACAACACATTGAACCTTGAAGCAGATGGGCTACAGCAGCAGAAAACCACACTGTGTGCTAGTCCCGTCAGCTGATAACAGGAAACTGAGGCTTCAATTCGCACAGGCTCACCGAAATTGGACAATAGAAGATTGGAAAAACGTTGCCTGGTCTAATAAATCTTGATTTTTGGGTCAGAATTTGGTGTAAACAACATGAAAGCAAGGATCCATCCTGCCTTTTATCAACGGTTCAGGCTGGTGGTGTAATGGTGTGTGGGGGATATTTTCTTGGCACACTTTGGACCCCTTTATACAAATTGAACATTGTTTACATGCCACTACCTGAGTATTGTTGCTGACCATGTCCCTTTAGGTCTACAATGTACCCATCTTCTGATGGCTTCTTCCAGCAGGATAATGCATCATGACTCAAATCATCTCACGACTGGTTTCTTGAATATGACAATGAGGTCACTGTACAAGAACTAAATCCAATAGAGCACCTTTGGGATGTGGTGGAACATGAGATTTGCATCATGAATGTGCAGTCGACAAATCTGCAGCAACTGCTTGATGCCATCATGTCAATATGGACCAAAATCTCTGAGGAATGTTTCCAACACCTTGCTGAATCTATGCCACAAAGAATTAAGGCAGCTCTGAAGGCAAAAGGGGGTCCAACCCAGTACCTAATAAAGTGGCCGGCGAGTATATGTGCCAGTATGGGGTCAGCTTTATTTTAGAATTAAAAAGGTATCATCTTTATGGAAACTTACATTGGGCCAGCTTGGACCAATGTAAATATGCAAATTTCATGCCCGAGAGACCCCTGGGGACCACTGATTATAATCAATGTTGTATTCCGTGCTACTACAGTGATAGAAGGAACCTTCCAGGACCTTTACAGGGCACTGTCACCATTCATAGAATACCTTCCAGGATGAGATCCGATTTCACAATCTCCACCTCGTCCAATCAGAAAATGCCTTATATACTTTGAAAAATATTACAATGTATTCTGTGAATGGAGGTAGGGCCAAGCAACCCCCTCCCCATGGTCATTGTGCAGTGAGGAAGCTGCACAGAAAGATAGCAGTTATCACTGTGGCAGTGCCAACTACTACAATTATTGCCTGCTTCCCCAGATATGAAATATGCATACTTTTGTATATTAGTCCAAGCTGGACCCATATAAATATACAATAAAAGATCATAGCTAGAGTTCAGCTTTAGGACAGATCTGCCTCAACTGAAAACATTTTCTGTTTGAGAGATGTTTATCTTTTATCTTGATAGTGTGAAACTGATCTAACGTTCATACTTTGGTAATCTAATTCATAAACAACCGAAGCAGAAGAAGAAATTACTTACAGATGATGTCCAAATCCGCTGCTTGATTTAATGTAGCCTGTTTTGCCTGGGGAGGGGAAATAGAGGTTTAGAAAAATGTAATAAACAAATTTAAATGCTAAATAATGTGTTCTAATCACCTGCATTGAAATACAACTTGTGTCAAAAAAATTACCTGCCACACAGAACAGAAAATGAGCCACCACAGCTCCAAAAAAACAAAACTGATGTAAGAAGCGCCGCTTACCATCAGTAAACTAAATTAGAGATGGAAAGATCCAACACCCCTCATCAGCATTGTGACTAGTTAGGCTTACCTGAAATCTAGGAGGTGTGTAGGAAGTTAGATTATTTAGTCTCTCATCTATCTTGTAGGTTGGCATGCAGTGTTTCTAATGTGACTTACAATTAAGAAAAAACAGCAATATTGTTTTACACTTACTGAAGGCAATTCAATAAAGTCTTTGCAGCAAGCCTCAAGGAGGCACTTCAGCCTTTCCTATCCCCCTTAATATTTCTTTCCCCCTGCTTACCTGATATGGTGTTCTGCACGGTAAGGATACTCACCTAGCCAGTGGGTCCAGCGTCGCCATGTTTCCTCCTGACAGCTTCCGGCTCGTTGGGTGCTGGCGCGCTAGGCCTGCCCCTCCTCCTTACTGAATGGGACTGCATTCCATGTATTCCAGGAGGCACTGGCATCATTTGCCTAGACATACAGAGGTATATCAGTACTCAAGAGTGGGCCATTTTGTGCTGGGAAGCTGTTAGAATACATACAAATCTATAGCTTCCTGCACAGGGCGCCTTGGTTGTTATGAAGTTCATGGCCATCAGCGTCATAGCAACCAATGACATCAAGATGACAGCCGGGAGATTTCACAGATGGCAGCTGAAATTAAACAAAATGGATCAAACACAAAGCAATAACTCAGCACTCCTCCTGTGCTCAGTGTGGCTTCTCCCCACTCAGTCTGATTCTTCACCCACACAGGGCAATGACTGCTCAGCAGCAGTGAGTTTCCAATTACTGCACAGTGCCAAAGGTTTCCCAGAAGACAGCAGTTACCAGAGTGCCACTGAATGGTGAGAAGCCACACTGAGCACAGAAAATGATGCAGCATTGTTTACAGACAGAGACAGATACAGACATGGAGGAGTTATCACTTTGTGTTTGATATTTTATTTCAATCCCTGCCCCTTTGTTAACTTTCAGTTGTCAGGTGGGGAATGTCCCACCTGGCAACTGAATGGGGCTGGAGACAAGACATTGGGGTTGTTGTGGCACTGTCGGCTGCACAGTCCAAAACCTCTTAGCTACCAATACTGCTGTGTGACGGGAATATGCCGAGCCTTCACGGAGGGTGGCATGTCTGCCTAAGTGGGAACGATATGTTCTTGCTCCCACAGCCACCTGGGATTTCGCTGCCACATATCCAGGAGACTGCAGGAATACAGGCTCACAACATTCGGTTGGCAGAGATGGCACACTTCAACATAGGCTGTCTGCTTGAACTTGGAAGATAAATGAGGAGTACCAAGATGGTGTTGGGGGACCCAGACCGTGACACCTGAGCAGTAGATCACAGGTGGACAAACTCTGGATCCACTTTTTTGCGGTGTACCATTGTGGAAATTTCCCTTCACATCTTGTTCCAAAGATGCAAAAGGAAGTTAGCAGAAAATCTCAGAAACTGAGGGAAATCTTCAGACAGTTGTTCTTGAATAGGAGGTCCTAATGAGAGATTTCCCCACACCTCGTGCTTGGGAAAATGTTAACATTTTGGACATCCCCTCACTTTCTCTCGATGGTCACCATTAATATAAAAGGGGTGACTCTATCCAATGCGAACACAGACAGCAATTGAAACTTGGTATAGAATCTAACCTTTCTTACCCTATCCAAATTAAGGCTACATTCACACTGGCAATTTAGGCCGATGCGAATTGAATCAGAGATTCCTGCTGTGGCCGCCAGCCCCGTCCACTATAATGACAAGTTGTCGGCAGACGCAGCTATTCACAGCTCTCTTACCTGTAGTGATCGCTGCTGGACAAACACAAAGTGTAGAACAGCAGCAAATGGCTGCAGCCACTGGTGACCTGTTATTATAGTGAATGGGGCCGGCAGCCGCACCTAGCTGCTCAGAACTGCAGCAGGAATCTCTAACTCCTGCTGCTTCTAATTGTACCAGCCTAAATCACCGGTGTGGATGTAGACTAAAATTCATCACTGTCCTATTGATGGGGAATTTCACTGAACAATAGGAGAGTTCAAGTGCTGGAGGTGCAGGCCATGCTCACTTTTCACACAACTAAATGTACATACTGTAACTTCAGCAGCATTTACCTCTGGATCATCTGCCACATGAGGTTTTCAAAGAATGGGACAGATTTACATTAACCACTTGCCTACTGGGCACTGTTACTTCCTTCCTGCCCAGGCCAATTTTCAGCTCTGTCACACCTTGCAATTGCATGGTCATGTAGCGCTGTACCCATATGCAATTTTATCATTTTTTTTCTTCACACAAATGGAGCTTTCTTTTGGCGGCATTTAATCACCACTGGATTTTTAAATTTTGTTTTAAAATTTTGCTCCACTGATGTGTGCTGATGGGCACTAATAGGCAGCACTGATGGACATTGATGAGCACTGTTGGGGTTGCACTGATAATCAGGATACCGATGAACAGTGCCCTGATTATCAGTGCAGATGCCCCCTTTCACACTTGCCAGTTACCAGCTCTCTCCTCACGCTGTGGCAGCGTGAGGAAAGGAATGCCGATGACCGACAGGTGTGTTTATATCGTGATCAGCTGTGATTGGACACAGCTGATTACATTGTGAAGAGTAACTGAGGTTGGCTCTTTATACAGATATGTGATCAGCTATGTCTGAAGGACACAGCAATTGCAGAGCGCGCACCACCGCAGCCCTCCCAGAACTGGCCGACCGTGCTGTAGCCATCATTTTGCTATAGCGCGATGAGTAAATGGTTAAAGAACACACACCCAATCCATTCTAGGTGAAGTGGGGCAGGGTGCTAGGGCTACTTTAGATGTATATAGAAAGCAGGAGAAAATATGTATCACTTATAAGTTTTAGAAGGAGAGAAGTGCATGCAGCTTGTTTGTTCTGTGACTGGTATTCCAAAACACAGCTGAAGTGTGGCAGCCTGCGCTTTTAAAGTGGTTGTAAAGGCAGAAGTTTTTTTATCTTAATACATTATATGCACTAAGATAAAAAGCATTCTGTGTGCAGCAGCCCCCCTCATACTTACCTGAGCCCCATCTCGATCCAGTGATGTTCATGAGAGACCCGGCTGCCTGGGACTTTCCCTCCTCGTTGATGAAGCACCATTAGCTTCCACTGCTGTCAGTCAGTGAACCAATGAGGAGAGAGAGGGGTCGGGGCCGGGCCGCGGCTTCATGTTTGAATGGACACGGGGAGCTGTGGCTTGGTTCGGGTGCCCCCACAGCAAGCTGCTTGCTGTGAGGGCACTCAAAAGGAGGGAGAAGCCGGGACCTGAGTAGAGGAGGATCTGGACTGCTCTGTGCAAAACCATTACACAGAGAAGGCAAGTATAACATGTTTATTATTTTTAAGATATATGAAAAAAAAAAAAAAAACCACAAGACTTTAGTATCACTTTAGGTGTCTAGGCATAAGTGCACATTTCACGCACTAGGAAGTGTCACCATCTGGTGCCCAAACTGAACTGGCTTCATATTAGTCCTCCTTGTCCTACCTTACATACAGGGGACCTTCTCAGAGGCTCTATACTGCTGAAGATAACGCAGTCAGAAACCCCTCCATCCCGCCCAGCCCCCCCCGGGGTCAGATGTCTACCAGGACCACAACCGCACCAGAAGGAAAAGGCCAAAAATATATAAAAACACTGGGCTGCTGGAGTTGCCTGCATCAGTCATGCAGCAAGGTCCAGCACATGTCTTCAGAGAAAAATTCTCAGGTACACAACCTGACCAGAACACAGACACACCAGGACCTAGTCACCCAAAAACCACAATTATCAGAGCAGGGGAACCACCCCCCCCAAAAAAAAAAATTTGTGAGGATGGGGGTGCAATTTTCTATGCGTTTTCAAGTGCAATTTCAAGAAGCAGTTGCTTTGTGATTCTGCCGCGATTGGACACAGCTGTGATTTCTGTTCTGGACAACAGAACAGAACTGAGCTCTCTCGCTCTATGGAAAGGACTTCACAAATACAGGACACCGTCCTAGAAAATGCGCTGAAATCACAATGCATTTGAACACCTATGTGTTTTGAATGCAGTTTCCATTAACGTCTATAGGGCTCCAAAATGCATCACACCAAACATGCACAGGAAATCGCATCACGTGTGGATGACCTCCATAGAAAGCCATGTTATCTCACTTGACAGGCGATTTGATGTATTCTGGAAAGCATCCAAAATTGCATCAATGTGAACCAGGGCTAAGTGAATTTTCTTAATATGTGCGGGCACATTTCATTCACAGCTAGTAGTTACAAATATTATTGATAGACATCATACCTCACACAGATGAACCACTTCCATTGCTATATATTCCCTGGAGATCTTTGCTGGGAATGTCTGGAGTTCTTTATCTGTTAAAAATCCCCATGCTCTTAAATTGTCCATCAGATCAGCTGTGGACATTTTCAGAATAGTCCTCTTAATAAACTCAATAACGCATTCATCTACAGTGGGAGTGCTGGTGGAAGAAGATAAAAAAACATTTATTCAGTGGATGCAATATTCAGTACATACACATAGGGAATCATTTAAAAAGAAGTGGTATGGACACAGAAACACACCAAACACCCCCGGGGTGCTTCCCCAGTCCCCGTTCATCTCACGGGGGGGCGTCCCCAATCCCTGCTCACCTCCCAGGGGTGTCCCCGCTCATCTGCCAAGGGATTCTCCACTCACCCCCAGAGGTGTCCCCACTCACATCCCGGGGGCATCTCCTGTCCCCGCTCACCTCCTGGGGGTCGTTCCAAGTCCCCAATCCCCTCCCAGGGGTCGTCCCTAGTCCCCGCTCACCTCCCAGGGGTCGTCCCCACTCACCTCCCGGAGGCATCTCCAGTCCCTGCTCACCCCCAAAGGTGTCCCCACTCACCTCCCGGGGGTCGTCCCCAGTCCCTGCTCACCTCCTGGAGGAGTCTCCAGTCCCTGCTCACCTTCCGGGGGTCGTCCCCAGTCACCTCCTGGAGGCGTCTCCAGTCCCTGATCACCTCCCGGGGGTCGTCCCCAGTCCTTGCTCACCCCCAAAGGTGTCCCCACTCACCTCCCAAGGGGTGTTCCCAGTCTCTTCTCACCTCTCAGGAAGGGGGGGACGTCCCCAGTCTCTGCTTACTTCCCGGAGGTGTCTCCAGTTTCCGATCACCTCCCAGGGGTTGTCCCCAGTCCCCGCTCACCCCCAAAAGATGTCCCCGCTCACCTACCAAGGGGTGTCCCCAGTCGCCTCCGGGAGGGTGCGTCCCTAGTCGCTGTGCACTGTTCCCGTTCACTGCACCTTGGGGGGGGGGGGGGGGGTCCCCCCCTGCTGGGGGCCTTCC
>BLSH010121841.1:481318-499363 GCA_018402905.1 Glandirana rugosa | reverse complement strand
AAAAAAAGGACGCAAATTTTGTATGGGTACAACGCTGCACGACCGCGCAATTGTCAGTTAAAGCGACGCAGTGCCGAATCGCAAAAAGTGCTCTGGTCCTAACATGGGAAATCCTTCCGGGGCTGAAGTGGTTGTCAACTCGTGACAGCCACAAATAGAGCTTTCTTTTGGTGGTATTTGATCACCTCTGCGTCATTTCTGATCACCGCTATAAACAAAAGAGCGACAATTTTGCAAAAAAACCCCACATTTCTTACATTTTGCTAAAATACAAATCCAAAAAAAAAAATATAAAAAAACTTTTTTCTCATTGGTTTTGGCCGATTTATATTCTTCCTCATATTTTTGGTACAAAAAAAAGCGCAATCTGCGTTTGATTGGTTTGCGCAAAAGTTGCCGCGTTTACAGATGAGAATTAATTTCTGGGGTTTTTAATTTTTATATTTTTTATTTTTTACTAGTGATGGCGGCGATCTGCGATTTTTAGCGGTACTGCGATATTGCAGCGGACATGTCGGACCAATTTGACACTTTTTTGGGACCATTGGCATTTATACAGCGATCAGTGCTATAAAAATGCACTGATTACTGTGTAAATGCCATTGGCAGTGAAGGGGTTAACCTGGAGGGGCGCTCTAAGGGTTAACTGTGTTCCCTGGGCGTGTTCTAACTGTATGTGGGCTGCCCTGGCTGGGGGAAGGGACTGATCACGGCTTCCATATACAGGCAGCCTGGGATCACAGCCCTTCCCCCTCTGTCAGAATGGAGATCCGTGTTTACTTACACGGACCTCCGTTCTTTCACTGCGGGGGGCCAACGCGGGTAGTTGGCAGCGATCGAGTCCGCCCCACCCGCTCCCTGCCCCCCCCCGCCTCCGGCGGCACTCACAGTGTGGGATATCGCAGCCGCCATCATATGACGGCGGTTTGCGATATTGAGCCACTTTGTTTAGTATCACTTTAAGGTGTGTTGCGTTAACACAGCCCGTTCACTTTAATGGGTTGCCAGTGTATCAAAGCAGACCAACAATCAGGCCTGCTCCAAGTGGTACATTGTGCTGTGCTGCAACTTCGGTACACTGGGATATCTTTAACAATGAACTGTAGTGCACCAATGGATGTAATGTGCTAACACAGCATGCTAGTGTGAATTGGCCCTAATGGTTTCTGTATTTGCATGGCTGTACTTTGGTGTAGGTATTCTGTGTTCATACTGTATGACTTGTGTGTACAAAATTATGTGTACTTTACTCCCTAGTGGTCATTTATGAACACTGTTTCTTGCCTTTGGGGCTCAAATAATAGTAAAGGCAAATCTTTTATTTTTGGGTGGCATAGAGATGGATTAGAACCCCTGTCGGTTTTTATTGTCTGTGCCCCCGTTAAGGAGATTCACCCTCTCTATTTGTCCTGTTTAGGCCTCATCTGCACGAGCGTTTTGAAAAAAAACGAGCTGTAACGTTGGGTCTGACGCCAGGAAAAAATTGGCCTTTTGCATTGGCGTTAATGCTCGTTATTGAGCGTCAGCGCTAAATCGCGTTTTGTTTAAAAAGACATCCCTCTGCTATTTTTGGACATTTTAAAACCTAAAACACTGGTGCTAAAAATGGTGGTTAACATTGCTACGGCGTGTTATTGAGCGTTTTGCCGGCTCAGCGTCAAAAACGCTCTGACGCTTCAACTTTGAAACGCCGACGCCATCTACAGCTCAAAAACGTCAACGTGTATAGGAGGCCATAGAATAATATAGTTTGGCATTCTTAAGCTGTAAAAACCGCTCAAAATGTGGCTTTAATAACGCCCATGTGTACGAGGCCTTACTGTTATCGTTGAAAGTAAAAGAAAATCCCAAATTTTGGGTTGTCCCCAAAAAAGTAATAGAGGGGAAATCTTCCAATGGGGACACTAGTTCTGGTGACCTGGGGGTCCCCAATGAATTCTCCTAATATGCAGGGATTTCCTCTCACTTCCTGTTTGGCTATGGGACAGGAAGCGAAGAGAAATCTAGGCAGTGGGACACGGATGTGAAAAAAAAAAAACTGACAGGGGGTTCTAATCCTTCCTTGCTCTATCAAAAATGAAAAAAAAAAAAAAAACTATTTAGGAAACCATTTTATTTTAAACACTCGTTAAAAAAAAAGCTGTTAGGATTTTTATGGCAGAAGAGACTCAGATTGTTTCTTCCGTCATAAATGCCTCTCCCTACCTGTCAGCTATAATGAGCCAAACATTTACTAACGAAGTGTTTCACGTTGATTGACGTCATTGCAGCCCAGCCATTCAAGCAGCTGAACAGCGAACTTGAGAGGAAGATTGAGAGAAGATAGAAGTTCCTGGGACAAGTTGGGCTATGTTTGCCAGGTAAGTCTGTGATAATGTGCTAATATGCTGTGCATGCTAGCGCATTATGGCATAAACCTCCTGGGGGCCCCATTTAAAAAAAGAAAGAAAAAGAAATCTAGCTGCGATTAATTCCACTTTAAAAACTCAAACATCTGGGTAGGGGCCTGGATGCTCCCTCCCCCTTTCCACAATGCAATGATCTTTGCCCAAACAGCCTGTCTCCAAGATCGGCAAGTCTGTTAGGTCTGGATTGTGAGGAGGTAAGCGTACCATTGACTGAATTGTAGTGGTGCCACAACAGGAGATTCATTCCATCTGTTTAGCATGGATGGAGGTGTTTGTTAGAATTATTTTGCTCAGATCCTGCCAGTAAAATCACATCCTGGTTAAGCCTGATAACACCAAGCTGCTGCCTTGCAAGCACTGGCAATGCTTCTGATAAACTTTGCAACGGCTTCACAAAAAAATGGTTTGCTGAAGAAAATTATATGCTATGAGGCATGTAAACAAACCCACTGACAATTCATTTAGGGTTTATATTTGCTTTAAAGAGGAAGTAAAGTCTTCCTGTTTAATTGTACCTACAGGTAAGCCTATAATAAGGCTTACCTGTAAGTACTGTAAATATCTCCTAAACATGCACCGTTTAGGAGATATGTACTATATACGCCAATGTCATCGGCTCATGCGCACTGAAGGAACAACCGATCGTGCCGTTTCTTCAGGGCCCTGTGCCGTGACCGGTGACACCTGCACACCAGTGTGGGAGTGACGTCATTGCGGCTCCACCCAATCACAGCGCCGCAGCCCACGAACCCCAAAGATGTTCCGGGGAAAATGTCAGCTGTCTCAGTGGTGTGTGGGCACCGCTGCAACAGCTTAGTTCAAAGGTGTATTTCATAATGAGCTAGTATGGGATGCATACTAGCACATTATGCCAGTGTATTACAGTTTTTTTATTTTAAGCGTTTACAACCTCTTTAAAGAAACCCCGTGGCCAGAGCATTAATTTTAACTGCAACAGTTAATTGCTCCTTTTGTCTAAGGCCCACCATAGACATTGTGAATTTCTTTCCTGCAACCACGAGTTGCAGGAAAGAAATTCAAACGATTCCCACATCAACAGTGCTGACACAGGAATCCCCCCGGCCGAGCAATTGTCAGTCCCTGCTGGGATAAGACATTGGTTATTGCTAGTAGGGGTCGACCGCGTATCTGAGCAGCCAATATTCACAATTTTACAAATAATCTGTATTGGTCAAACTTACCGATATTGATCAGACCTCCACCTTTCCCCATGCAGCGATCGCTGCAGTTTCTGCCAATCTGCACCTCCGGATACCATTTAAACAGGCCCAGACTGGCCATAGGGCTCACTGGGCATTTGCCCGATGGGCCAGGACAAAGTGGGGTTGACTCACATTGCTTACAGTCTGTGACTGTGAGTCACAGATCACTTGTGCCGTAGACTTGCAGAGTCACAGCAGTGTGCCGAGTGCGCTCCTGCACCCAACACTAGCTAGAATGGGGCTCACGGGCAGCCAACGGATCGATCACAGGCAGCTCTGTATTGCAGGTCCTTCCCCTAAGCCTTCGCTGCTCTCCTCTTCACTGGACAGTGGCCAGTATCACAGGGCTGGATTGGAGTGGGAGCTGCTGGATTTAACTGGGGGGAGTGGGACAGAGGATACTGCTATGGGGGTACAGAGGACAATACAATTGGGGGGTGATGTGCAGGGTGGACAGAAGACACTACAGTGGGAGAAGAGGGGCGGGGATATGAAGCAGGGCAGAGGACACTACAATGGGGGGAGGTGATGTAAAGGGGCGCAGAGGACACAGTTATGGGGGGCAAAGGACACTACAGTGGGGATGGTGTAAAGGGGGCCAGAGGACACTATGCTGTGTTTGTTGGGGGCTTGATGCTTATTTTTATTTATTTTTTTAAAAGGGCAAGAAATTGTGTAGATTTTTTCAAAAAATGTACAGAATATCAGCACCTGTTATCAGCTATTGGCCTGAAAAGCAGATGATTATCGGTATCGGCCCTAAAAAAAAAACTATATCAGTCTATCCCTAATTGCTAGCTGCTATAGCAGCCACTAGTGATAATCGCAAGTGAATTTGGCAGGATGGTTGTACCAAAGTAGATTGAACAATCAACTTGGTGCATTCTGCCTTTCCGATACATGGTTCGAATCTGAGACCAGCTCCTGCTGAACCGGTCAAGATTCGAGCCGTCTATGGCCGGCCTAAGGGGGAGGAAAAGCCCTTAGCTCTGATCCTCTGCTGCCTCGCAGATGGACTGTCTATGGATAGTGGTGCACCGAAATGCAAATTCTGGTCTGAAACCAAAAATTCAGGATATACTTGGCCTTAAACCTAAATGGACAGTGTTTTTTTAAAAAAAATATATGTATATTTTTATATATCATTTGTATTGTATTCGATTTTTTAATCAATAGCTTTAAAGCACTTTTGCGTTAAAAAAAAAAAAAAAGCACAAGAAAAGCTCAAGGAAAAATGTATACTTTTAAAGTCTATGTATGACTTCACACTGGCTTATTGTGCTTCCTTTGCAGTGTAACACACCTCCCCATTGAAATGCATTAAAATCGCATTTCAAACAAACCTGTGTAGCATTTTTGATGCGGATTTTGAGTCGCGTGACCTATGAAAATAGCGCACGTGTTTTGGTGGCCAATATCGGCGCCTTTTTTTTTTTTTTTCCTATCGGCAAAACACCAAGAATTTTCGGCGGCCAATATATTGGTGCATCCCTAGCTATGGACCCTGTATTGATTATATCAGGACCCTAGAACACTGGAGCACGGGGGAGAAGACGCTGTAGGGACTGGTCTAGTGCGGGAAACTAAATGTTTTTTTTATTGTCCCCAAGCAATGAACCGTGGCAGTGACACTGTAGAGGATATTTTCTCAATTGCCTGGAGTTAGCCTTTATAAAGGATGATTTCACTTTTGGAACATGTAACATGTTCCAGCTCCTGCCTCCTGTCCTCCCCTCCCTGTGTCAGTGGGCAGGGGATCCCACACTCCCTGTCACAATTTCAAAACTGCATGGCCATGTGGGGATCCGCCCACACAGCCACGTCGTTCATTCACAGAGTTCTGTTCTGTGGATGAATGAACTACAAGTACAGTTGTCCTCTACGGCTATAGTTTTCAATGAACTGCGAGGGCGCTTGTGAGCATTCTCGTAGTCCATTCATTCTTCCCGCAATTCAGTAAATTTGCATTTATTTATTTATTTTTTTATAAAAGGTGAACTTATCCTATATATATATTCAATGCATACTACCGTGTTTCCCTTAAAATAAGCCCTTCTATGATTTTCGGGGAGGGCTGCAATATAAGCCCTAGTTTAGGGTGGTTGTTGGATCCTAGAATACACTGTGCTGCAGTATTGTATAGTGTAAACTGTGTACGCTGATGCGGTCTGTGTGTGATAGATGCCTTCCGTGCAGTGCCGCTCTGCGCTCAGCCGATTCCCCGCTGCTCTCCCCTTCTCGCCCCCCCTGCAGTGCTCAGAGCGAGGAAGGGAGCTTTGGCGGGCCATGGAAGCGCTGAGCGGTGCACAGCTGATCCCCCGCTGCTTTCCTCTTTTGCCAGCTGTCAGCAGGAAATCTCAGGCACCCCTCTCTCTGTAATGCTTGGAGCGAGCCCTGGACTGCATCAGAAAATTTAAGGTCAATGCAGGAAGAGGGGATCGGCGGGTCACAGAAGTGCTGTCACATGGTGTTTGCCACCGGTGGATTGCAGAGAAATGTACAGTTTGCATTGTGTGATGCATGTAATGTAAAACTCAGTTCTACTGGCCACTGGAGGAAGGGCGGGAGATGGGGAGAGAAGACTGCACATGTCAAGCCCTATCCTACTAGGTCTTTTGTTGCCAAAAATAATAGAAGACCCAGGCTTATTTTTTGTAAAACACGGTATATACCTGTAAAATTCCTCACACTGATGCAATATATGATGAGGCACTATTCCTCCCATTAACACCAATGATGGGGCACTAATCCTCCCACTGACACCAATAATGGGGCACTATTCTTCTCACTGACACCAACGATGGGGCACTATTCCTCCCACTGACACCAACAATGGGGCACTATTCTTCTCGCTGACACCAACGATGGGGCACTCTTCCTCCCACTGACACCAACGATGGGGCACTCTTCCTCCCACTGACACCAACGATGGGGCACTCTTCCTCCCACTGACACCAACGATGGGGCACTCTTCCTCCCACTGACACCAACAATGGGGCACTATTCTTCACACTGACACCAACGATGATGCACTATTCTTCTCACTGACACCAATGTTGGGGCACTATTCCTTCCACTGACACCAATAATGGGGCACTATTCCTTCCACTGACACCAACAATGGGGCACTATTCTTCTCACTGACACCAACGATGATGCACTATATCTCCCCCTAATGCCAAAGATGCACTGTTTACTCCCACTGATGCCAGGACATTTTCTACTTCCAATTGCTACAGTCTGGTGCCCCTAAAGTCTGCAGGACAGTCAACTGGCCCTTTGTTTAGAAAATTTTGAGACCCCCTGCTCTATAGTATCCCTCCTCCCCCAGCAGCTACATTATGTAGACGTAGATGGGCCAGCGCAGATGGTAATAAAACACTCCGAGAAGAGAAGATCACTACATGCAAGGAGGGAGGGGGAACTGTGGCTCTGCTAGGGAATTGACTCTTCCTGATAGAAGCCAAACTTTCTAGAAAGTTTAAGGGAACATTGCAAGTGAATAAAAAATGTTTATAGAAAAGGAGCCCTGCAAGTAAGCATTTAAAATGCTTGACTTTTCTGTGCTTTTACCTAAAATTTAAAGTAGAAGTCCACGCTAAAACTAAAATCCCTACATCTTAAGACACCCACGATCACACACTAACCTATCTAACCCTGTGAAGAAAAAAAATCAGTATACATACCTTTTCCGCAGGTGATCTGACCCAATCTCATGCTGATCTGTCATCTGCAGCTTTGCTGTAGAGGTGGATGCAGAGGACATGTCTGACAACAGAAGCCCCATAGTAACTCTGTGGGTGACGTCCCCATTCATTTCACAGACGTTGTCGGTTGTGTCCTCTGCGGAGATCTGGTTGGATCAGCTTCAGAAATGGTATGTATACTAATTTTTTTTCTTTACAGATCTAGATAGCTTAAGGCTCGTACACACGGTCCGATTATCGGTCAACAGCGATTTCCATCATGCATCACCGCGATTTTCAGTGCAGTTAATGGAGTCCGACTTGCGGGGTGACTCAGCACGACTTGATTGTAATAGAAGTCAATGCAAGTCGTCTGAAGTCTTCCCTGGAATCTTTTAAAAAAGTTGGAGCGACTTGAGTCTCTCCTATCTGGGCAGACTGCTAAGTCTGGGCAGAAAGCCAAGTCAAGTTGATAAAAGAAGCAAAAAGATACTATGTTTCAAATGATCAAAGGGTTTAACTCCTATGTACAGAAGAGTTTAGTTTAACCATTTAAAGACTAAAACTTTTCTGACATTTGCTGCTTACAGGTAAAAATCCAGAATGTTCTGCTAGAAAATGACTTAGAACCCCCAAACATTATATATATAATGTGTGTGTTTTTTAGCAGAGACCCTAGAGAATAAGATGGGGGTTGTTGTAATATTTTATGTCACACGGTATTTGTGCAGCAGTCATTCAAACACAATTTTTTTGGAAAAATTACACTTTCAAAAAACAAAACAGTGCTGTTAGCCCAATTTTTTGTATATGTAAGATGTTACGCCAAGAGAATCGTGATCTTTATTCGAAGCAAAAAAATTGTGATTGTCATTTTGGCCAGAATCGTGCAGCTCTAAGTAATAGCAATGAAGATTGTTTAACACTACGTAATTATTTTTTCTTTTAGCAGACATTTACTTTAAACATGAGTTCTGGTGACGGTATGGGTTGGGGTGGTGCACGTATCCTTTGAAAAGGTGCATTTTTTTTTTGTTTAATTATACCCTCCATAGATTTGCAAAAATAAAATATTGTTAAACAAAGCAAAATGGTTTTATTGCTGAATATGCATAATTAAAGGGGTTGTAAAGTTTCATGGTTTTTCTCCTTAAGGCATTCTATGCATTAAGACGACAAACTTTCTGTGCTTCAGCTGCCCCCCAGACCCCCCTTTTTCTTACCTGAATCCAATCGTTCCAGGGACAAGCAGGACACCAGCAGCTCCAGCCGCTGTCTGGGGTCCTCATTGAATAGATTGATAGCAGAGGGAGCCATTGGTTCCTGCTGCTGTCAATCAAATCCAGTGACCTGGGGGTGGGCCCAAATCCTGCTGTCTGTGTCAATGGACGCAGCAGCAGGACTCGTGAGTGCGCCCACAGGGGTGCCCCCATGGAAAGCAGGTCTCCATGGGGGCACCTGGTGAAAAGGAGGGGCCAGGAGCGCCACCGGGGCACCCCAGAAAAGGAGGATCGGGGCTGCTCTGTGCAAAACCTTAGCACAGAGCAGGTA
Organism: Glandirana rugosa; assembly: GCA_018402905.1. Classification (NCBI taxonomy): domain Eukaryota; kingdom Metazoa; phylum Chordata; class Amphibia; order Anura; family Ranidae; genus Glandirana; species Glandirana rugosa. The sequence continues at coordinate 490,495 of BLSH010121841.1, read as the reverse complement.
AGTATATAATGTTTGTTATTTAAAAAAAAAAAACCTTTACAATCACTTCAGCCCCGATCACTTACCCTTTTCCTGACCATGCCATTTTTTGCGATACGGTATTGCGTACCTTTAACTGACAATTGCACGGTCGTATGACGTTGTACACCTAACAAAATTGACGTCCTTTTTTACCCACAAATAGAGCTTTCTTTTGGTGGTATTTGATCACCTCTGCAGTTTTTAAACATTTTTTAATTTCTGCTATAATACATTTCCAAAAAAATGTAAAAAAACGAATTTACTCATCAGTTTAAGCCGATATGTATTCTGCTATATATTTTTGGTAAAAAAAATCGCAATAAGCGTATATTGATTGGTTTGTGCAAAAGTTATTGCATCAACAAAATAGGGGATAGATGTATGTCATTTTTATTTATTTTTTACTAGTAATGGTGGCGATTAGTGATTTTTAGCAGGACTGCGACATTGTGACGGACAGATCGGACACCTAGCGGAAATTTTTGACTTTTTTTTTTTGGGAACTAGTGACATTATTACAGTAATCAGTGCTAAAAATATGTTCTGTTATTGTACTAATGACACTAGCAGGGAAGGGGTTAACATCAGGGGTGATCAAGGGGTTAAATGTGTTCCCTGTTTGTGTTTTCTAACTGTGACTGGGGAAACACACAGATCAGTCTTCCTGCATAGCAGAAAGACACAGGATCTGTGTGATATCCCCTGTTAGAACGGAGATCTGCCTTGTTTACACAGGCAGATCCCCGTTCTTTCTCTGCAGGGAACAATCACAGGTGGCTGCCGGACATCAAGTCACCCGGACATGCTGATTGGCTCCCCCGCTTGCAAATGTGAGCGCATGTGCCCACAAAAGTGGGTTCACAAGCCGACATACACCTATGGCGATTTGCGGTATCGAGCCACCTTGCCGCAGTACAAGTGCCGCAGCTGGTAGTCAAGTGGTTCCAAAAGGCTGAAGATTTTTTTTTTTTTTTTTTTAACTTTATGCATGAAGGTAAAAAACCTTCAGTGTGCGCCTCCCCTTTATACTTGCCTGAGCAGGATCCTGATCCAGTCATGTGCACGAGAGCCAAGGCTGTCCTGGGTTTCCTCCTCCTCATTGGCTGAGATGCAGCAGCAGGAGCCATCGGCTCCCGCGGCTGTTAATCACAGCCAGTGATGAGGGGGTGGGACTTGGCAACAAGCTCACACAAGTGCCCACATAACAAGCGGCTTGTTATGGGGGCACTCGGCAGGGGGGAGGGGCTCAGAGCACCAGCAGGGGACCCAAGAAGAGTAGGATCAGGGCTGCCCCGTGCAAAACCACTACACACAGCAGGCAACTGTGACATGCTTGTTTTTTTCTTTTTTTTTTTTTTTTAATTGCCTTTAGGGTCCTTTCACACACACACGGAGCCCGTTTTGAGGGACTCCTCTGCTCAGCGGGGACCGATCTGTTGATCCCCACTGAGCCGGTGGATAACAGGTCCGTCTCCGCTCACTGTGCAGAGACAGACCTGTCAAATCTCCCACTCTCCTTTATGGGGATCGGATGAAAACGGATCCTCCTGTCTGTTTTTCATCCGATCTGCCAAGCGGATGGAAAATAGGGTTTCCATCCGTCTGGATTTAGCGGATCGGATGTCAGCGGACATGTCACTGCTGGCATCTGTCGCTCCATAGGAGTACATGGCGAATCCATTCAGGTCCGCCTGAAAGACAGACGGGCAGACTTGAACGGTCCTTACGCGTGAAAGGGACCTAACAAATTAAACAAATAGATTGCCAGGCTGAAATCACACTGTAGTGTTATAAAAAAAGAAACAAAGTGTATCTTGCATGAAAATGCAAGATCTGCTTATTACTAGGTGCTAAATTCTTAAATCAAAAACAGTAGAGGCTAAAAACAAAGTATAAGAAGGAAAAACTAAAAATAACATACAATCCTGCTCTCTGCCAGTTTCTGTAGGTGCTAGTGACCCACCATGGCTTACTACTGGGAAAGCTGGGTACTCTTAATCCTGTATGAAATGTGTAGGTTAGATAGAGCCAGTATCATTTCTAAGTGTATTATCCTGTCTTCATGTATCTGTACTGTCTCCTGTAAGGGATTAAACATGTTGGAAAAGTCTCTGAATAGGGTGCTCCTAAGGGAAAGGAGCATGTTTTTCATAGTGTTTTCAGATCTAGTCTGTTCTGTGGCTGGGAACATGTCAATTGTCGGGCCTTGTAGTGTAGGCTGTGTTACGGCCTGTGGCAGCGTGCTGTGTGGGCCCGGTTCTGAAATCTCTCCCTCCCTCCTCTGCTTTGATTTAGCAGGGCTGCGAGTAGTAGGGGTAGAGGGGGGGAGATTTCTGTGCTGATGTCTGCATGTGGAAGGTTTGCCGGAGGAACCAGGCCTACGTGAGCTGCTCCGAGAGCTCCGCTCCCGGCTCCGGCGCCACCTTGCTTTCCCCTATGCAGCGCGGCCGGGAAGAAATCCGTTAGGCGCTGCGGAGTTTTGGAGTCTTTTCTCCGCTTGCTCATCTCTGCACAATGTCCTAATGTTCCCCACTCACTTTTGGTTGCTGGTCGGCTTTCCCGTGCTTTGTACAGCGTCGCTTCAGGTGTGTGGGACAGAGGAGCTCCCGTTCACGCGGCCATCTTCCTCGCCGGCCGGACACGCCCCGAGCCAGTATCATTTCATAGCTGGAGGATGTCCAGCATCATCGTCTACCTCTTTCCTCCTCAACCTGTATTTGGTCCTCTACCTTGCAACATTGGATTTCAGTTCTTTAAATCATTGAAGCTCAGCATCACTGGTAGGCATTACTTAGGGTGGTCTGCATGCAGATGCAGCCTGCTTGGGAATGCCCAGTCCCCCAGACTGCCGTTCACCCATCAAGGTATTTTGATATTTTCGTAATTCCCCCAATAGCCAGCCCACTGCATGTATCAGGGCTGAAGTCTCTTGGGGGGGGGGGGTTCAGCCTGTATGTGTATAAATAGATTGTAAGCCCCAGTGGAACAGAAAGTGCTGTGAATGTTTCATCAAGCTAAATGATTGAACCTCTCTTTGTACCTGTCTTTCAACTATACAGTTGCTCCTTAATAAAAGATGCATCCAGACTTGTCACCCCACCTTCACACTGATGAGTGCAATGTGATTATCAATATGCTGAAACAGTGCCACCTTGAGGTAAGAATATCTCACTTCAAATTATCAGAACGCAATGATCCTTTATAAATATTTCACTCCTATGTTTTCATTCTCAAAGAAACTATCATTTTTATTGAATGTAAGGGTTGACCATACATTGCATACACATTGAAAAAGGTTTAGGTTTGACCTCATATTATATGGTTTTGGTAAGTTGAACAAGAAAATTGTATAGTGTATGGCCAGCCTTATTCCTTTATTCATTATTGTTTTAGATCGTTTTTTTTTTGTTTGTTTGTTTTTTTTTCTTCTTCTTTACTACTAAACGTATTTGTGTACATTTTAAGCTTGAGCTACTGATCTGTAGGCCTCATGCACACTGGGCATCAAACGCCGCTTTTAACACTTTTTACATCTTGAGCATTCATTCATTTCAGTAACCAGAATGAATTCATTTCTCTTATGTTCATTCACACACTGGGGTTTATTTACTAAAACTGGTGAGTTCAAAATCTGGTGCAGCTGTGCATGGTAGCCAATCAACTTCTAACTTCAGCTTGTTCAATTAAGTTTTGACAAAAAAAGAAAAAAAAAACTGGAAGCTGTTTGGTTTCTGTGCACAGCTGCACAAGATTTTGCACTCTCCAGTTTTAGTATATCGACCCACAGTTCTTCCATAGTCTTGACCACAGAGTAACAAGCTGGGCAACAGGCTAGATAATCTAGATCCACTAGTCACCCCAGCCCGGACAGTAAGCACAGGTGTCCTCTCCCACCTCAGGTGTCACATTTGGCACCTTTCAGGGGGAGAGGACACCTGTCTTGGATAGGTGTCCCTTTGCCCACATCCGGGAGCCCAGGCCGCTGACGTCAGCAGCCTGCCTCCCTCCTTCTCCTCCACCCCCGGGCTAATGAGAGAGTGCAGCAACGGCTCGTGCATGCGCAGTAGGGAAACGTCTGTGAAGCCGAAAGGCTACACTTCCAGGTTCCGTTAGTCTCCATGGCGGCAGCACTTGTCCAACCGATCCGAAGATTGGTGGCAGTGCCGACATTGCTGGACTCCAGGACAGGTAAGTATCCTAATGTTAAAAGTCAGCACCTACAGTATGCATAGCTGCTGACTTAATTTTTAAAGGGGTGGCGAACCTCCTCTTTAAGTACCATTAGGTGCCAGTTTCTGTCCTTGCTATATTTCTGTCAATACCCTCTGGCCACACACTCTTTGATTCTTTGCTTCTTTCAAGGGGTTCAGCATATATAGTCTCCGGTGCAAACTCCATTGCCATCTCCATAAGACTTGAACCTGTTTTTTTTTTTTTTTATTCTGTGGAAGCTGTCTTGGTAGAAGTTGGTTTTAGGCAAACGTTCCAATAGTGCTTGCTAAAAATCCCTAACTTCAATGAGTGTGTTATATTTAAGTAAAGAGCACCTAACATTCTGAAGACCTTTCAGTGATGGCTCAGTTCAAGAACGGTTTCTCGAGTAGACCCCCGTCCCTGCAGCAAGAAAATGTAACTAAGGGTAGCATGTACAGTGTCTTGAAAAAGTATTCAAACCCCTTGAAATTTTCCACATTTTGACGTTACAAAAATGTAGGGTGTTAAGTGATATACCAACACAAAGTGGCACATAATTGTGAAGTGGAAGGAAAATGATTTTTTACAAATAAATACGTGAAAAGTGTGGCGTACATTTGTATTCAGCCCCCCTGAGTCAATACTTTGTAGAACCACCTTTCGCTGCAATTACAGCTGCAAGTCCTTTTGGGGATGTCTCTACCAGCTTTGCACATCTAGAGAGTGACATTTTTCCCATTCTTTCTTTGCAAAATAGCTCAAGCTCTGTCAGATTGGATGGAGAGCGTCTGTGGACAGCAATTTTCAAGTCTTGCCACAGATTCTCAATTTGATTTAGGTCTTGGCTTAGACTGGGCCATTTGAACCCATGAATTTGCTTTGATATAAACCATTCCTTTGTACAATGAGGGGAAAAAAGTATTTGATTCCCTGCTGATTTTGTACGTTTCGCAACTGACAAAGAAGTGATCAGTCTATAATTTTATTGGTAGGTGTATTTTTACAGTGAGAGACAGCATAACAAAAAAATCCATAAAAAGGCATTTCAAAAAAGTTATAATTTGATTTGCATTTTAATGAGTGGAATAAGTATTTGACCCCTTCGCAAAACATGACTTAGTACTTGCTGGTAAAACCCCTGTTGGCAATCACAAAGGTCAGACGTTTCTTGTAGTTGGCCACCAGGTTTGCACGCACTCATTAAGGATTTTGTCCCACTCCTCTTTGCAGATCCTCTTCAAGACATTAAGGTTTCGAGGCTGACATTTGGTAACTCGAAACTTCAGCTCTCTCCACGTTTTTTCTATGGGATTGAGGTCTGGAGACTGGCTAGGCCACTCCAGGCATACAGGGGCATACCGCTCAGGCCAGATGGTATGGTGGATGATTCTCAGGTGCTCACCTCGGTTTGCCACTGCAGATGCAATGTAGGAAAGGAAGATAGCGGCACTCTGCAATGCGACCAAAGCTTGAAAATATTTAATTGAAGTATGCCAGTAATACAGGGATGGTTACGCATGCAGAGTGACGCTATCTTCCTTTGCTACATAGGCCACTCCAGGACCGTAATGTGCTTCTTGAGCCAATTTTTTGTTGCCTTGGCCATGTGTTTTGGGTCATTGTCCTGCTGGAATACCCATCCACGACCCATTTTCAATGCCCTGGCTGAGGGAAGGAGGTTCTCACCAAGATTTGACTGTACTTGGCCCCGTCCATCGTCCCTTTGATGCAGTGAAGTTGTCCTGCCCCTTAGCAGAAAAACGCCCCCAAAGCATAATGTTTCCTCCTCCATGTTTGACGGTGGGGATGATGTTCTTGGGGTCATAGGCAGCATTCCTGACCACAACACTTTCACCCAGTTCTCCTCTGAATCATTCAGATGTTCATTAGCAAACTTCAGACTGGCCTGTACATGTGCTTTCTTGAGCAGGTAGACCTTGCGGGCGCTGCAGGATTTCAGTCCTTCACAGCATAGTTTTTTAGCAATTGTTTTCTTGGTGACTATGGTCCCAGCTGCCTTTATCATGGACAAGATTCTCCTGTGTAGTTCTGGGCTGATTTCTCACTGTTCTCATGATCATTGAAACCTCACGAGGTGAGATCTTCTTCTTCTTTTTTTGAAAATCTTTTTGATTAAATTTTCGAGTAACAGAGAATCACCCACGCAGGGGTAAGCCGGCAGACCGCCGGAGCACCACGCAGTCGTGCCAGTTTATAGCATGAACAACATAAAACTAGAAGGTGTGTGCGTGGCTCGCCCCATACAACCATAAATTACAATTTGGATAGCAACCCCACCAGGCCAGACCCAACCCACAAGCCCACCCACTTTAATAGGAGGACCTTTGTCAGAGGTGCAGAAAAAGTAATTAACCTTTAAGACGGAATGCCTGACCAATATGCTGTGAAGTCTTCATTCAGCCATTTACCCCAGACCTTGTTGAACTTTCGTGGGCATTCTCTATTGCCCAGGTCGGCAACCCGTCGATCGCGGTCCACAGGTGGACCTCAAGCAGGTGACAGGTGGATCGCAAAGTGATTCCCCAGGTTGCCGACACTGTTTTCCTCCACAGCTTTTGAATGTGCAGGCAAGTGCTCAACCAATCCCAGCCTGCAGAGACAGCCCCGCCCTGTGCATGCATACAGCTGCGGGGCGGGGAAAGCCTTGAAAATAGCTCGGCAGTGTTCGGCCTCGTGACCAAAATATGCCCGAGCTCTCGCACTTGCTGCAGTGTGCACCTCCACATCGGTCCTCCCCCTCCGATCCATCCAAGGAACTGGAAGGTAATATGCGAGAGGAGGGCTGGTGGAGATCGGGACATTCTGCTCTGCCATGATAGATTCCCTGTGCCACTCTGCATAAGTAATGAACTGTTGTGCCTTCCTCACCTCCAATACTATACCCTCCTAACCTGCCTGCACCATGCTCTCCTGACCCCCCAATACCCTGCACTTCTAGCACCACAATACCATATCCTCCTGACCCTCCCAATACCATACCATCCTGCCCCCTTAGTACTGTACCTTCCTGACCTCACTGCATCATGCCCTCCTGACCCCCCTGTACTCTGCCCTTCTGAGCCCCCAGTACTGTGCTCTCCTAACACCCTGTACTACCCTCCTGGACCCTTAGTACTGTAGCCTCCTGACCTCCCTGTATTGTGCCCTCCTGACCCCCCAATACCATGTCCTCCTGGCCCCTTAGTACTGTACCCTCCTGATCTCCATGTACCGTGCCCTCCTGACCCCCAGATACCATACCCTCCTGGCCCCTTATTAATATATCCTCCTGACCTCTCTGTACCATGCCTTCCTGACCCCTTAGTAATGTACCCTCCTGACCTCCCTGCACTGTGCCCTCCTGACCCCTCAGTACCATACCCTCCTAACCCCCTGTCCTCTGCTTTACTGATCCCTATTCACTGCTCTTCATACTGCTGACGTCTGTACACTGCCCTACATACTACTGACCTCTGTACACTGCCCTACATACTACTGACCTCTGTACACTGCCCTACATACTACTGACCTCTGTACACTGCTCTACATACTACTGACCTCTGTACACTGCCATACATCTTACTAATCCCTGTATACTGCCCTACATACTGCTGACCTCTGTACGCTGCCCTACATACTACTGACCTCTGTACACAGCTCTACATACCACTGACCTCTGCACACTGCCCTACATCCTACTGACCTCTGCACACTGCCCTACATCCTACTGACCTCTGCACACTGCCCTACATCCTACTGACCTCTGCACACTGCCCTACATCCTACTGACCTCTGCACACTGCCCTACATCCTACTGACCTCTGCACAGTGTACACTGCCCTACATCCTACTGACCTTTGTACAGTGTACACTGCCCTACATCCTACTGACCCTTGTACACTGCTCTACATAGTACTGAGGCCTGAAACTAGTCAATTAAATTATCCTGCAGTACCAGCTGTTCTGTTTTTATGATGAACTTCAGCATTAGTCTTGTGGGGGGTGACCGATTACTCGCCAGACATGAAAAAAAAAAAATAGTGAATGCCGAATTTCTCACTGAAGCTAAATAAGGTGGGATAAGTTTAAATTTCTACAGTGGCATTAGATTTATAAGATTTTTCGAAGTTTCTTTATGCTGTCCCTACTTTTCATTGTGGGCTTGCTAGTTAATTTTTTTTTTTTTTTTTTTAAATGGCGCGGCACCTGGTGATCTTTGATCTCTTCCATGTTATCTGGGTAGATCTCCACCTTTAAAAGGTTGCCTACCCCTGCTCTATTGTAACGGGACTTATGGCTTTCTTTCAACAATGGCTTTCTTCTTGCCACTTTTCCATAAAGGCCAGGTTTGTGGAGTGCATGACTAAGGCCTCATACACACGGACGTTTCTTAAAAAATAAACAAAATGTCGGGCCCGACGTCAAGGAAAAAAAATTGGCGTTATGCATCGCCATTAGCGAGCGTCGGTGTCAATAGGCGTTTTTTAAAAAAAAAAAAACCATCCCTCTGCTATTTTTCAACCTAAAAACGTTGGCGTCAAAAAGCGCCGGTTAATGCCGGTACGGCGTTAGTGAGCGTTTTGCAGCGTCAAAAAACGCCAAAACGTTACAGCCTCAGAACATGCTGGCCGTGGGTTCTAGTTCGGAGTATGTGTGCCTGCAAAAAACTGTGGCCGTAAAAGACGTCGAGAGGTGCAATCAGTTACCGGGGTATTTTTGTGTCTGCAAAAACTCGACATCTACCGCATCCGCAATCACTCGACTTTGATCTTGGGTGCCGGTCGTACAAGACTCCGACATTGCAAAACCGCAAAAAACTGCGACGTTTTGCGAGTGATTGCGGCATGGCCGTAATTGGCCGCGAAAAACTGCGGTTGCAAAAATCCAACTTTTTATCGTCTCCCTACCAAAAAAAAAAAAATTTTTTGCGGATAACTGTGGCTGCGAGCGATTACCGCTACG
>BLSH010121841.1:461951-481308 GCA_018402905.1 Glandirana rugosa | reverse complement strand
GGCGTCAAAAAGCGCCGGTTAATGCCGGTACGGCGTTAGTGAGCGTTTTGCAGCGTCAAAAAACGCCAAAACGTTACAGCCTCAGAACATGCTGGCCGTGGGTTCTAGTTTCAGCTCACTAACGCCTACGCCATCTACAGCTCAAAAACGTCTGTGTTTTTATGGGGCCATTGACTAACGTGGAGAGCTGCAGAAAATGCCGGTGTCAAAAAACGTCCGTGTGTATGAGGCCTAATAGTTGTCCTGTGGACAGATTCTCCCACCTGAGCTGTGGATCTATGCAGTTCCTACAGAGTTACCATGGGCCTCCTGGCTGCTTCTCTGATTTAATGCTCTCTTTGCCAGGCCGGTCATTTTAGGTGGACGGCCATGTCTTGGTAGGTTTGCAGTTGTGCCATACTCTTTCCATTTTCGGATGATATATTGAACAGTGCTCCATGAGATGTTCAAAGCTTGGGATACTTTTTCATAGCCTAACCCTGGTTTAAACTTCTCCAACTTTTTCCCTGACCTGTCTGGTGTGTTCCTTGGTCTTCATGATGCCGTTTGTTCACTAAGGTTCTCTAACAAACCTCTGAGGGCTTCACAGAACAGCTGAATTTATACTGCAATAAAATTACACACAGGTGGACTTTATTTACTAATTAGGTGACTTCTGAAGGCAATTGGTTCCACTAGATTTTAGTTAGGTGTATCAGAGTAAAGGGGACTGCATACAAATGCACACCACGCTCTTCACATTTTTATTTTTTAAATAGTTTGAAAACTAATTATCATTTTTCTTCCACTTCACAAATATGTGCCAACTTGTGTTGATATACCACATAAAATACATTTACGTTTGTGGTTGTAACATGACAAAATGTGCAAAATTTCAAGGGGTATAAATACTTTTTCAAGGCACTGTAAAAAAGAGATCAGTAATACTTACCAATCCAAATGATGGTAACTCCAGTCTTCGCTCTCTTGCAGAGGTATGGCCACCATGGGTGTCTAACACTCAGTCACTGCTGTGTTCAGCTGCAGCAGTAGCTTTGCCAGAAATGGAGGGTTTTTTCTTTTTTTAATTATTTATTATTTTTTGCAACCTCCTATTTATTAGAACTTCTGTCAGGTTATTGGTTGTTTTCTTGATGCAATGACTACCACTCCCCGCCGTTTCTGTCCTACTGTCACAGGAACAGGAAATTTAGATGAACTCTCCTCCTTGTAACTTTACTTTGTCATTTTTGTGACAGAGCGATGTCAATTGCAATTAATATGTTTAAACCTTGGAATTGTATCACCATACATAATAATTTCTAAAGTGGCATGACTAGATGTAAACTGGTTTATTGTAAAACTTGTGGTCACACTGTTTTTTCTTTTTTCTTTCAGAACAAATTTAGGAAATATTTTGGACAGTGCAATGATATAGATCGAGAGATGAGGAAGTGCCTTAGGGGTGAGGTGAGGCCAACAACTTGTACTAAGGAATTTCTTTTAGTTTTTCACAAAATAACCTTTATTTGCTATATGTGAGGCAAGCCATTGCAAAGTTACATCAAGTAGCAAATGCATCAAGGAACAAGTGCGTGGATTAGTTGGATATAATGAATACGTTTATTGTACACATGAAGGAGAATATCATGAAACCGCTGACAATGGATTCAAGTAACAGAACAATGACATAAGGCAGACAATTGATCATAATGGGTACATAGTGACATAAATGAAAACAGATGCACAGCAATTGTATGCTATGCCGTTCAAGGTGTTGCACTATACACAATACTCTACGCGTTTCCAGGATCCGTCCTCTCGTCAGGAGTATCCTATCACAATTAGTCTATGGATATAAATAATATAGAGGGTATATTAGTAAATTACATGGGAAACAATCTTTGGTAAAAAGAAAAAAGCCTATGAGGGTGTTCTTACATGTCAGCTTCACAATTGTCCCAACAAGTATCCATGGGACAGTGGGCACCCAGAGTGGCGTCCAACCTGGGGCTGAGGCGGGGACAATGGGGCCCAATCCTGGGACAAAGGCCAAGGCGACCAGCCAGAGAACACGTAAGGAAAGTGAAGATGAGATTTCAACCGCGTCATATCTGTGAAGGAGTATATGCGTTTATAAATCAATCAATATGGTGGTAATATGACATGGGTGTATTTAATATATAAAGATAAAGTGATATGAATGTGAGGATGTAAAAGGAGGTGGCATGAGGGGGTGAAAGTAAGAATGGTCGAAAAGGGAGAAAAGAGACATTGATGAGAAGGAAGATGTGAGAGAGGGAAGAAGAAAAAAAAAAAAAAACCAAGCCTATTCCGCCTTGTATCGCATGGAGGGACATGTGTACAATAAACGTATTCATTATATCCACCTAATCCATGCACTTGTTCCTTGATGCATTTACTACTTGATGTAACTTTGCAATGGCTTGCCTCACTCAAAGTCCCAACAACCGCCTATTTTTTTTTTTTTTTTCTTTTTTATGTATACCATAATTAGGGATGGAGGCTCGCCATTGGTGGGAGTGCCAGATCATATATCTTTATTTGTCTTTATTTGCTATATGAAGTGTCAAAGTTAAACACCAGTCAAACCTAACATTTTGCAACTAAAAGTGAGCACAGTAGTGAAGCATGTAGATGGAAATTGGCAGTAATGAGGGGTAGGGTAGATGTACTTTTTGCGCAGACTGTGCAGTTAAATGAGGGCCTTCTGAGATTTGGATGCCCAGATGGGGATTGGGCAGTTGCTGGACCTTGCTCCCACTTTTCACATGGAAAGAGATACTTCTAAGGCATGATAGGCAGAATGTATTCATCATGGTGTACTGTACTGTCTTTGTTCCTGATTTGTAATCTCAAAGTGGTATCAGCAGTGCCAGGACAAGATCATCCAGTGCCCTGGGCAAAGAAGCCAGATTGTGCCCCCCCTTCATTCTGTGTGAGCTTATGATGAGGAGGGGGAGAGAGTGCACAGCCTGCACCTCCTTCCTGCCCTTTCCTCCTCTCCTTGCTGCTTCCAGAGCTGGCCTGACAGAAGTAGTGATGCAGCTGTCACTACTCCTCTCAGCCTTATAGTAGATGGTACTTGCAGCACCTCCATCCCTAGAATACATGCTGCGCTCAAGGCAGCCGGCCCTTCTGCCCACCCCTTGTCCCGGCCTTGAGTATCAGGCAGCAAACCGCTCATAAATTCTTCAATACCTGGCACTGACTTCTACAAAATCTTCCTATTTCTGTTTTCTGTAATTGACTGTAAGTAAAAGGCGTGTTCTCTGCCTGCCCTATCATTTTTTTTCCCTTAGAATTCAATTTATATTACAATGCCAGTACCAATAATTAAAGTGGATGTAAACCTAATTCATGAAATTTGAGCTGGACACATCTATTTGCAGTGTTTTCTTATCTCTCTTCAAAGCCCTGTGCCCCATAGCTTTGTCCTGCTCCTAAACGCGGTTATCAGCCTGTTTCCGACACATTATGATAAGAGCAGCCAGAGTTATGTGTTGGGGGGAGGATGCCATAAATTAGCACCTTGCTGTAGAGCTGCACAATTAATCGTACTCTCGATTCACCCCCCCCCGCGATCTCCATCCCTCATTACCGTGATTCTCAGTGCAGTCATAATGGAGACAGAAGCACTAGAAAAAACTGTCAGCTCAGGAGGAGATAAGAAGCCTCACACTGGGACACTTGGCTGCACTGGGCGATCCGACTTGCGGGCGACCCAGCTTGACTTGCAGGCGACTTCTGTAATAGAAGTCAATGTAGGACGCCTGAAGTCTCCCCAGGAACCTTTTTCTAAGTCGGAGCGACTTGAGTCTCTCTTATCTGGGCAGTCTGCCAAGTCTGAGAACATTGCTGATAAAAGAAGCACAGAGATACAATGTAACTACTTATCAAAGGAATGAACTCCCGTGTGTAGAATCCATTTATCCATTTTTTTTTTTATTTTACAACACAAACTTTATTTGTATTTTGAAGAGAGTACAGTTATACAACGACAAAGTGGTGGTATACAACATAACAGTTACGACAAGAGCATGTTAGCGAGTACTAGGAGTATTCGGGAAACTAAAAAAAAACATTTGACGTATTATATGCAGACAAGTTACAGCTTTCACCTCCTCTGGGAAGACAACACGAGCACTGCCTTGTCCAGGACCAACAAACTAGTCAGTGAGCAGCCAGACCAGCCTCCTGTATATTATACATTTACACGTTGCCCTCTATGGGGTCACTACAAGTAGCAGCCGATTCCAGCCATGTACCCCAAATTTTATCGTACTTGGCTGGCCACCCCCTATGTTTATATATCTATTTTTCTGAGGTAGTGTGGCATTGACTGCTGCTATCCACTCACTCAGGGTGGGGAGCATTGCGCTCAGCCACTTATGAGCTATGAGAAGTCTGGCTGTAAATAGGGACTCTTGTAAAAAAATATAATGGAATTTGTCATGATCGGGGTCTCGGAATATGCCCAGGATAGACTGTTTCGGGCAGAGTGTCAAGGGGGACCCCATTTCATCATGGGTGAATTTCACCACCTGTACCCAGTAGTCTTGTATCACGGGGCACTGCCATAGTAGATGAAAAAAGGTACTGTCAGGGTCTCCACATCTGGGGCAGAGAGGACTCTGGGGCTGACTATATTTCACCATATGTAAAGGGGTGAGAACTTCTGTGGAGTATGTATAATTGAGTGAGGCGATCAGAGATTTTAGGCGACGCTTTCTTGCTAGACTCCAATGCCTCCTCCCATTCCTCTTCCTCCAGCTCCCCCACATCTCCGGTCCATCGATCCCTTAGGCGGTAGGCCAACACCGCTGCGGAAGGGAGAAGTAAGCTATTGTAGAATACAGAGATCAATTTTTTTGGCTCCATGCCTAATATTATCTCAAGTACTGGTACCCGTCCCAGATCTGGGACAGAATCCCCAAATTGGGCCCGAAGAGCGTGCCGAGGCTGGAGGTACCTAAAATGCATATGGTTGGGAACCCCAAATTCCTCTTTGAGTTCCTGAAACTACTTAAGAATGCGCCCCCTATAAACATCATAAATATATGCAATTCCCTGTTCACTCCACAAATTGTGATTGGGGATTGTTGTAAGTTCCCGTAGACAGGGATTATCCCAGAGAGGTGTGTGGCTATGAATGGGTGCTAGTTGTAATTTTCGTTTCACCACCTCCCAAATTTTACATTGATGAAATAACAGTCCCTTTCGTTGTCCCTCCACCCGGGAGTCACCCATATCCCGTAGGATAAGATGGAAAGGGTGTGATACAGATCAGGAGAAAGGGGAACATACCAACGCCAGGTGGCGCTCCCTGTCCCCCTTGTCTAAGTGGTAGAAATGGGAAAGCTACGCAGCCAAATAATAAAGGTTAAGATCCGGGAGCGCAGTGCCCCCAAGGTCAGTGGGGTTTTTCAGTACCTGCAATGAGAGTTTATGCCGGGATTTCCCCCACACAAACGTATTAAGAATGGCCTCTAATGTCTTAAATATTCGCAATGGTATATATGCTGGGGCATGCCACAGGATGTATAGGAGTTTCGGCAAAAGCACCATTTTAATGAGCTTAATGCGACCCATGACACCCAACGGAAGCCTAGCCCAGGCCTGGGTTTTAGCCTTTAGTAGCCCCTACAGTGGTTCTAAGTTAAGGCAGACATAATCATCAGGAGTGCGGGTAACTATCCCCCCGAGGTATTTTATGGAGCTGACTCTGGCCAGGGGGAGAGGCGCCTAATGTTCAGTCGGAGCACCGATGTCTAGAGGGAGAATCTGGGATTTACCCCAGTTGATTTTAAGACCCGAGAACCTCCCAAACTGATCTATTAAGGCCAGAGCTGCCTGTAGCGATGGGCCTGCATCTTCTAGGTAAAGGAGCATGTCGTCCGCATATTGACTGACCTTTTCCTCCACCCGACCCACCTGTAGTCCCCTGATCCCAGGGTGTGCCCGCAGGGCAGCTGCCAATGGCTCAACCGCGAGAGCGTAGAGTAGTGGGGACAAGGGACAGCCCTGACGCATACCCCTTGCCAAGGGGAAAGCCCCTGAGACCCTCCCATTGACCAAGATCCTGGCAACAGGGGACCGATATAGTAACTGTACCCACTTGATAAATCTCGGTCCAAAACCGAAACGGTCTAGGCACTCCCACAAATAGTCCCACTCGACAGAGTCGAATGCCTTGGCTGCGTCCAAGGACACTACAACTCTCGAACCAACCCAGTCATGCTCGGCTTGTAAGTTCATGAACACTCTACGTAAATTGTGTGCAGTGTTTTTGGTCGGCATGAACCCGACCTGATCCGGGTGGACTAACGTGAGGATCACCTTGCCCAACCGTATCGCCAGGACCTTGGCCAATATTTTGATGTCAATTTGCAGGAGGGAAATAGGGTGGTATGACTCGGGGAACTCAGGGTCTTTGCCGGGTTTGGATATAAGCACAATTAAGGCCTCTCCCATTGATGCAGGGACCTCATCATGCTCAAACATATAGGCGTATAGTTCGTACAGTTTGGACACGATTTGTTCACTGAAACTTCTGTAGAATTCAAGAGGAAGCCCATCAGAGCCCTTAGAGGGAGCAAGATGGGCCATAGCCTTTTGAATATCGTCCACTGATATAGGAGCATCAAACATTTCAATTTGTGTAGTGTCCAGGTTAGGGAGGGCAATGGTGGAAAAAAGTTCCACCAACTCCTGCGGAAGGTAATTAGTAGTGGAGGCGTAGAGGGATTCAAAATACGCACGGAACCTGTCTGCCACCTGCTCGGGACTACGAATTGTTTGCCCAGACTCGGTTTTCAAGAACACTACCGTAGGCGGTCTCTGCTCCATGTGGGCCAGGTAGGCCAAAAGACGACCCGCTCGTTCCCCCTGTTCATATATTTGTTGCTTACAATTAAAAATATTCTGTCTGGCTTTTTCAAAGTATAGATTATTAACCACCCAGGCCTGCATACGAACCTGGGCCGCAGCCTCCGCCGAGGGGTCATCTTTAAATCCACATTCCATCTCTGTTAATCTCTCCTCTGCCAAGCGCACCACCCGGCGGGCAGTACGCTTGTACCTAGAGATCCTGTGCGAGAGGGTCATTCGGGCATGGGATTTAAACGCATCCCATACCAGGGTAAATGGGGCCGTGTCCTTGTTCTCTGCAAAATAGTGTTCCCATTCTAACTGCACATCCTCTACACCTGGGAGGACCGTCAGCCAGAAGGGGTTAAGTTTCCAGATGTACGAAGGTGGAGGGGATCGGATTTCCATCGTCACTCAATATGGTGCGTGATCTGATAGTATTCGGGGACTGAAACCTGCCTCTCTTAGGTCGGGTACCATTGAGTTAGAGAGTAGAATCATGTCTATGCGAGACATGGTGGCATGTGTGGCAGAGAAGCAGGAGTACATCCTCTCCGTTGGGTGTAAATGTCTCCACGTATCTACCAAAGCGAATTCCCCAAGAAGCCTTCCCAATCTGGTCTGGGTGGGTGGTGTGTAGGGAGGGGATGGTGTGTTTAGTCTATCAAGGTTGGGGTCAAGCACCATATTAAAGTCCCCTAGCCAGATCGCAGGAACTGTGGGGTACTGGGACATAAAGGACAGACCCTCATTGATGGCACTAAACTGGAACGGGGGTGGTATATAAAAGGCCAAAATTAGTACCTCTACTTCTTGGATCATTGCATGTAGAAATAAATATCTGCCCTGTGGATCAGACCGGAGGGTTAGTAGGGAGAATTGGGCCGTCTTGGCAACCACTATCGCCACCCCCTTAGAATGGGGTGTGTGTGGGGCCTGGTATACCCATCCCACTCATGGTTTTGTAAGGGACAGCTGTAATTGACCCGTGAGGTGGGTTTTTACCAGAACAGTTACATCAGCCCTCTGCGCCTTCACATAAGAGAGGACAGCCATGCGTTTGGGTTTTGCATGGTGGCCTCTAACATTCCATGTCAAGAATTTCAGGGTGGCCATTGTAGCTTAGTAATGAAATCAAGTTCCGGTCCGATCCAGCCTGGCCCTGCAAGGGGGCACGCCCAGCCACACCAGGTGTCCCGCTTATGAAGCAGCATCCCAGCGCGGCCAACCCCGCAAACATTACATCCCGGCCACAACATGTAAATACAACAGCCGATTACATATAACAGCGCTAAGGTACTCGTCACATCTATACAGTTAGGAAATTGTGTTGATAGCTGATAACTTAACACATAACTTTGAACAAAAGCACTGACCCAGCTGGGGAGCTGCCACATGAGACAGTGTCTAACATCTGTCTGGCAGTCCCAGTCAGGCCAGGGAAACATCTTTTGGGTTTCATCAAAATAAAATACAAAAAATCCAAATAGTAAGGTACATAAAAGCACATCTGAAAAGCACTGCCAGGGAATCCCATCGTCCATGCAGGCTTCAACAACTAGGGGGACGATCTCTCGCTGAAGAGCGTGCTGCAGCTTGAAAAACAGGTCAGAGCTAATGGGACCTCTCAAGATGGGATTCATGACTTTGGCTATGTAAAAAAAGTTGGAGATCCAGGGCTTCTTCCACTGTGATTGCTAAATATGTGCAGCCATTCTGTGGCGGTCTGCAATGGTGGCATACTGTTTTCCACATGGCTGATCCTGGTCTCGGTTACTCGCTCCCTCACCTTCTGTATATCCTGGCGGATAAGAGATATGTCCATTTTAACCTCCTCCAATTTACCCGTGAGGGTACTCTTAAGATCGGAGATTGCCTCAAGGACTTTACCGGTCTCTACGCCAGCCAACTCTGCTCAGGGGGACGCACAAGCACCATCTTCCCCCACGGCCTCCCGCTCCTTCAGGTGATACTTATCCAACTAGGCGATGGTATCTGCCTTTGCCTTCGGTGGGGACATATTGACGGGTGACCCAGGGGGGTTTAGGAGTTATGCAGGCAAAAGAAGGACGATATTTAAGCCACAGGATAATAGTCACCGGAGTTTGTTCGAACTAAGCTCCTGTTCCCTGCTTCCTACGCCATGCCGGTCCAGGCCACGCCCCCCAGTTTATCCATTTTTAATGACTAAATCTTTTCTGGCATTTTTTTGCTTACAAGTAAAAATACAGTATTTTATGCTAGAAAATTACTTAGCAGAGACCCTAGAGAATAAAATGGCGGTTGTTGCAATATTTTATGTCACACAGTGTTTGCGCAGCGGTCTTTCAAACACATTGACACTTTCAAAAAGCTAAATCGTGAAGTTAGCCCAATTTTTTTGTATAATACTAAAGATGATGTTACGCCGCGAGAATCGTGATCTTTATTCTAAGCAAAAAAATTGTGATTCTCATTTTGCCCAAAATTGTGCAGCTCTACCTTGCAACAAAGACATTTGAAAGTCTCTACCTATTTGTAGAGGGGTGTGTGCCTTTCCGCCAATCATCTGTCTTGGCTGTATGCCCAGGCTTCTCTGCTTTCCTAATCGGGAAGAGAAAAATTTTTTTGACAGACTACATGGCTCAGCGGGGATCAATCCGCTGAGCCAGCGGATGACACGCGGTGCAGGGACGGACCTGTCAGAACCCCCGCTCTCCTCCTCTATGGGGATCGGATAAAAACGGATCCATCTATCCGTTTTTATTCCAGTCCGCCAAACGGATGGAAAATAGGGCTTATCCCTGGTTCACACTAAAATGCGGCTTTGAAATTGCGGTTTCTAAGTCATCGGTTAGTGCAACTTCATGCACAGATGTCTATGCAAGTCGCACATGAAATTGGCAAAAATAGTGCAGGAACCTTTTGGAAATCTGAGTCGCAGCAGTGTGAACCGGGCCTTAAAGCAGCGTTCCACCCGTTTAAAAGTCAGCAGCTACAAAAAGTGTAGCTGCTGACTGTTAACAATCGGACACTCACTTGTCCTACGGTCCAGCGATGCGGCTGCCCGAGGGCTCACTCTTCTCCCCCTCCCCTCGGCGGCGCCGGCATCACAAGTGTGGGCACCCGGCTTTGGCTTCAAAGCCAGGCGCGCACTGAGCACGCTCGAGTCGCGCTGCACCTTATGAATGGCCGGCGTATTTTCTGGGATCTGTGACGTGTCCCAGAAGATTACAGAGAGGGAGGGGGGAAGGTGAACTTCCTTCCAGAGCCGCAGTGCCAGGGGAGGAAGTGGACCTGGGACCCTGTGAAAACAGGGTCCCTGGTCGCCCCCCAAAAAAATGACATGTCAATTGTGGCATGTCAGGGGGTCGCCTTCCTTTAAAGCGGAAGTTCCACTTTTGGGTAGGAAAATGATTGTAGCCACCACATCTATGGACCAGTAAGCTGCAATATATTTTCTGATTTCTTAGTTTAGATGCACTGAGTCTGCGGGAGTCGTGATGCCTGACTTTTCTAGAAAGTAGTGCTGCAGCTTGTCTTTGAAATGGCAGCTCTTGGTCTGTATAAAACTGACAGATCAATGGAAGGTAAGGAGTTATTAGAAAAAAGTTTGTATTAAAGAGCAGAGGATGCTGTGATCTACAAAACACAACCCACACAGGTTAGTTGTGACAATATGACAGGTTCTGGAAGAACTTTCACACTACAGCGCATAACAAAAGTAATTAGAGAACAGTACTGCTCAACACATTCAGTTGTTCTGTAAGCTGCAATAAAGCAATCAACATGAGAATGCTGCAAAGATAAATACCATATAGTGTCATTTCTATAGCAGCTGAAGCTTCCTCCTGTGCCTCTTTTGATGTCACAAAGATGTGGGCAGTCCCATTCACCTTGCCATTCCATGATATTCATGGGGGGTGCTCAGCTCACTAAATTGTATGAAATATTTTAACTCTTTGGAATTCTTTCATGAGAATGTTCAACTCGCATAAATATTACATGGGTGTGCAGTTTGTTTTTCAGCATGCATTCACATTTTAAATTTGTATTTTTGGGCCCAAAAATCTGCAGTACATCTCTGCAATGCATACATACACTATATTACCAAAAGTATTGGGACACCTGCCTTTACATGCACATGAACTTTAATGGCGTCTTAGTCCGTAGGGTTCGATATTGAGTTGGCCCACCCTTTGCAGCTATAACAGCTTCAACTCTTCTGGGAAGGCTGTCCACAAGGTTTAGGAGTGTCTATGGGAATGTTTGACCATTCTTCCAGAAGTACATTTGTGAGGTCAGGCACTGATGTGGACGAGAAGGCCTGGCTCGCAGTCTCTGCTCTAATTCATTCCAAAGGTGTTCTATCGGGTTGAGGTCAGGACTCTTCAGGCCATTCAAGTCCTTTCACCCCAAACTCGCTCATCCATGTCTTTTATGGACCTTATTACTCTACTTGGCCCTAATTAAAGTGGCGTTCCACCCAAAAGTGGAGCTTATTTGCTCACTGCCGCTCTCCCTTAGTGGCGATGCCGGAGGCAGCACCCGACAGCCGATCCAAAGATCCGCTTGGGTGCCAACATCGCAGGACTGGTAAGTATCCATATATTAACCACTTCAGCCCCGGAAGGATTTGCCCCCTTCCTGACCAGAGCACTATTTGCGATTCGGCACTGCGCTGCTTTAACTGACAATTGCACGGTCGTGCGACGACGTGCCCAAACAAAATTGACATCCTTTTTTTTCCACAAATAGAGCTTTCTTTTGGTGGTATTTTATCACCTCTGCGTTTTATTTTTTGCTCTATAAACAAAGAGAGACAATTTTGAAAAAAAAAACCAATTTTTTTTTTTTACTTTTTGCTTTAATAAAAATCCAAAGAAATATAAAAAAACAAATTTATTCCGCAGTTTAGGCTAATGTGTAGTCTTCTACATATTTTTGGTAAAAAAAAATGGCAGTAGGCGTAAATTCATTGGGTTGCGTAAAAGTTATTGCTTCTACAAACTATGGGAATAGATTTATGGCGTTTTTATTATTTCTTTTTTTAACTAGTAATGGCGGCGATCTGCGATTTATTTATTTATTTTATTTACAAGACTGCGACATTGCCGTGGACAGATCAGATTTGACACTTTTTTGGGACCAATAACATTTATACAGCAATCAGAGCTAAAAATAGCCACTGATTACTGTATAAATGTCACTGGCAGGGAAGGGGGCAATCAAGGGGTTAAGTGTTCCCTAGGGAGGTGTTTCTAGCTGTGGGGGGAGTGTAGTGACTGGGGGTAAAGAGAGAAAGTTGTTCCCGATCACTGGGAACAGCAGATCTCTCTCCACTTCCCTGTCAGAATGGGGATCTGTTTGTTTACATCAACAGATCCCCGTTCTGGCTCTGTGAGGAGCGATTGCGGGTGGCCAGTGGACATCTCGCCCGCTGGCCACCCTCATCAGCTCCAGAGACATGCAGCACGCGCCTGATACAGTCTCTTAAAGCGCCGCCGTACAACTGCGTAATGGAGCCAACCTGCTGCCGTCAAATGACGTTGGCTAGTCGGCAGGTGGTTAAAAGTCAGCATCTGTAGTATTTGTAGCTTCTGACTTGATATTTTCCCAGGCGGAACTCTGCTTTAGATTCGTATTCTCCTTATTTATTCAATTATTTTCCTGCTGATTTTTTTTTCTATTTTATTAACCATTAATATTTAAACTTATTTTGTTTTGTTAATATTTTTACACCTTTAACCACTTCAATACTGGGCACTTTTACACACTTCCTGCCCAAGCCAATTATCAGCTTTCAGCGCTGTCGCACTTTGAATGACAATTGCGCGGTCATGGAACAGTACTGTACCCAAGCTAAGGTTTTAGCATTTTGTTTACACAACTAGAGCTTTCTTTTGGTGGTATTTAATCGACACTGGGTTTTTTATTTTTTGATCAACAAATGAAAAAAAAGAGAAAATTTTGAAAAACCGTTTTTCTTTGTTTCTGTTTATAAAATTTTGCAAATAAATAATTGTTCTTCATAAATTTAGGCCAAAATGTATTCTGCTATATTTCTTTGGTGAAAATAGCCCATATCAGTGTATATGATTTAGTCTGTGGAAGAGTCCACAAACTATGGTGTGTGTGTGTGTGTATATATACAGTGTAAATATATAATGTATAGGTACCTTATTATCTTAATAGTAGCAAAGTTATTGCCAAACCCGTCCATAGCAGAATTGTAAAAATTGCTCTTGCTCATAGGGGTGAACAGGTGTGAGAGGTGAAGTGGTTAAAGAGGCGTTTGCTGACATGATCTTTGTTGAAGGGAGGGGGCAGAATTTAAGCAGATCCCCTGATTGGACCACTATTGGCTGATGTTGCCAAATGTCCACAGTAATCCCAGGTAACGGAAAGGGAAGTCCTTTACCTGCTAAGACTCTACCTTTAAAAATGGTTCTGCTTGTGTCATCAGCCTTAACCACTTCAGCCCCGGAAGGATTTCACACTTTAGGACCAGAGCCCTTTTTGCGATTTGGCACTGCGCCGCTTTAACTGACAATTGCGCGGTCGTGCGACGTTGTACCCAAACGAAATGTGCGTCCTTTTTTTCCCCACAAACAGAGCTTTCTTTTGGTGGTATTTGATCATCGCTGCCTCATTTCTGATCGCCGCTATAAACAAAAGAAGAGCGACAATTTTGCAAAAAAAAAAAAAAACAAATTTCTTACTTTTTGTTAAAATACAAATCCAAAAAAAAAAAAAAATACAAAAAAACATTTTTTTCACAGTTTTTGGCCGTTTTATATTCTTCCTCATATTTGTGATAAAAAAAATCGCAATCGGCGTTTATTGATTGGTTTGCGCAGAAGTGGCCGCGTTTACGGATAATTCATTTTTGGGGTTTTTATTTTTTTAAAAATTATTTACTAGTAATGGCGGCGATCTGCGATTTTTAGCGGTACTGAGATATTTCAGCGGACATGTCGGACCATTTTGACACTTTTTTGGGACCATTGGCATTTATACAGCGATCAGTGCTATAAAAATGCACTGATTACTGTGTAAATGCCATTGGCAGTGAAGTGGTTAACCTGCAGGGGGGGCGCTCTAAGGGTTAACTGTGTTCCCTGGGCGTGTTCTCACTGTGTGTGGGCTGCCCTAGCTGGGGAAGGGAAGTGATCACAGCTTCCGTATAGAGGAAGGCTGTGATCACAGCCCTTCCCCCTCTCACAGAACGGAGGTCCGTGTTTACTTACACAGACCTCCGTTCCTTCACTCCAGGGGGGGGCATCGCGGGTAGCCAGCGGCGATCGAGGCCGCCGCACCCGCTCCCTGGCCCTCCCTGAACACAGTGAGCGCGCGGGCGCGCCTCCGACGGTGCACGTACACTCACTGTGCGCGATCTCGCAGCCGCCGTCGTCTGACGGCGATTTGCGATATCGAACCACTTTGTCGCTGTCAACCTGTGGTTGGCGGTCGGCAAGTGGTTAAAGTGATAGTAAACCCTCCTATAATTTTCAGCCAAGGAAGCTGCCATCTTGGCCTCTGTTTAATCTACAACTGCTATGATCCTGCACATGTGATCAGCTATAACACCAGCCATTGGATGGTTTGACAGTTTGGTTTAGAGCACAACCAATGGGAGTGTTACATTTCCGGCACGTGCCAGAAATGTAACCGGATGGGTTTACTACCGCTTTAAAAAATGATAACGTCACAGTACAAGCACATGGAGAGGTCAGGGGTGGCTTGTCTAAAAACATGTAAATAGTTTATGGTCTATAGTCAGGGCAAAGTTCACTATTCTTATATAATCAGTATAACAATTTTACTATTTTTTTTTTTTCTTCTAGTATGAAAACAACAGAAATGCAAGCCGTGTCAAATCAGATAGGATGAAACAGAAGCTCTCCGAAGCTAGCAGTCATTGAGAGAAGTTTCTTGCCAAGCCACCCTGTGGACATTCACCCCTACATATTCCACCAGTGATAACGTGTATTTATTTTACTATCAAAATTACTTTTTTTTTTAGACCTGCTCATGCACATGTCCAGATATCTTAACAGAAAAGTATTTTATTAATTAAAAGACTGCTCCACTCAAGCTACAGACTTTTTTTTTTTTCAAATGAGCCTGGGATTCATATTTAAAGCAAACTGGTCTCATAACAAGATAGCGCGATCTGATTTTCCCACGTTATACCAGTACCTACCTTATATTAGTGAATAAATTACAGATAAGTTGTGTTGCCATCACCCAGAGTTGAACTGCATAACGACTGGATGAAGTATACACTTCCTAGGACAAATGTGATCACCATGATGAAAAAAGTGACACTGTGTAAAGTGCATCAGTTTTTCTGGCTTTTTCTTCACTGGTTAGCCCAACAGCAACACACTCCCTGTCTTAGGTTGATGTTTACTCACTTGAATCTATGTAAGAGTGGTGTTCTTGTGCTAGGATAGTACTACAGAACGCCTCTCACTCTTCTGTATAACATGGAGGGAGTGTTTTGTAGTTCATAGTCCTGGAACCAGAATGAGTCCTCCTGAAGAGGCAGCTATCTGCTGCAGTATTGTCTGTATGCTGTGGGTGTAGCTCTTATCCTGAATATAGTGTATGATATAATAAGAGTCTGCTTGTGGTCCACACCACACACACATCCCATAGTCCTTTTACCCAAACAATACTTGGTTAGTATAGCACCACAAGTGATACAGGTGCACATATACCTCAAGGCAAAGGATCCTTTTCAGCGCAATCATCCCACACAGCCCTAATCAATATGTCAGCTGAACATCAAGGGTAATCACATAGCTCTAGGATAAAGCTGCACGATTAATCGCAATAAAATTGCGATCTCAATTGACCCCCCCCATGATCTCCATCACGCATTACAGTGATTTTCAGTTAATGGAGTCTGTCTTGCGGGGCGACTCAGCGCAACTTGACTGTAATAGAAGTCAATGCAAGTCGCTTAAGTCTCCCCAGGAACCTTTTTCTAAGTCGGAGCGACTTGAGTCTCTCCTATCTGGGCAGACTGCGTCTGAGATCATTGCAGTTATAGACTCCGTGTATAGAAGAGTTTGGTTTAACCATTTAAAGCGGAGTTCTGACCACATCATTTTTTTTTTCTGCCATCCACCTAGTTAGTATTCATGACATAAATAAAGTAATTGATAGCTTTAAATTCCGGTAGTCTTCCTATTTATTTTGTACTTACATTGCTGATTTTTTCTTTACTGGGATTTCCCATCTTAGCTGTGGGCATGTGAAGCCCACTCGCACCCTCCTCGGGTCTCTTCCTGGATAAGGTGCATGCTGGGTAACCAGCATGCACCTCTCAATCTCAAGTGTATGTCTCGTTGCCATAACAACAGGCGGCAACGGTGGAAGGTCCCACCCCGTTGTTATGGCAACATAGATAACATGTCTCTCCCCCACTAAATCGTGCAATTTCCTGTCTGGAAGTAACGCTATTTTACAGCTCAGGGATGCCCACTGACTCATGGGAAATGATGACTCACATCTCCCATAAGCCTAGGCAAGGCAGGAAGTGATGCGGTGTGCCGCAGATCAGGAAGTGAAAGATCACATAGCAACAGGGCACTTAGGGTGTGTGTGTGTGTATGTGTATGTGTATGTATGTATATATATATATATATATATATATATATATATATATATATATATATATATATATATATATTTTTTTTTTTTTCCAAAGGTTATTCATCATGCAGAGGATTTGAAATATATAAAGATGTATTTGTGGGTGGAACTCCGCTTTAAAGACTAAATCTTTCTGACATTTGTTGCTTACAAGTAAAAATCCAGTATTTTCTGGTAGAAATTTTTTTAGAACCCCCAAACATTTATATATATATATTTTTTTTAGCAGAAGACCCTAGAGCAGGTTATGCAATTAGCAGACCTCCAGCTGTTGCAGAACTACAAGTCCCATGAAGCATAGCAAGACTGACAGCCACAAGCATGACACCCAGAGGCATGATGAGACTTGTAGTTTTGCAACAGCTGGAGGTCCGCTAATTGCATATCTCTGCCCTAGAGAATAAAATTCAAATATTTTATCTCACACGGTGTTTGTGCAGCAGTCTTTCAAAAGCAATTTTTTGGGAAAAATGATACTTTCAAAAAAAAAAAAAAAAACAACATTGCTGTTAGTCCAATTTTTTTGTATATGTAAAATGTTATGCTGTGAAAATCGTGAGAGAATCGTGATATTTATTCTAAGTAAAAAAATAGTGGTTCTCATTTTGGCCAGAAACATGCAGCTCTACCCTAGGATAACATATACACAAAAAGATGCAGCACAATCGAGCAACATAAAAATAACACATTAAAAATGAGCATAGATGAATGCCAAGAAATTAACTTCATAAAAAGTCCATGTAGAAAAAGGAGCAGAGAGGGACACTTCAAAAGGAAACTGATCGTGTCTCCAGGTGCTCCGCCCCTTTACCAGTGGACAGATTGCACGCTCACCTGAAACAAAGAACCCAGTTTTACTAGAGGGTGAAATGCGCCTTCCCCAATTGGGTATATACTGGTGGGCACCCCGCTGAGGAAGTCACGTGATTCAACACGTACGGGAGGTGGAACCTTTCATGACGTCACCCGCTGCTGTTCCACGAGACAGAGGCACTGTGTCTGGATGATTTTATGCCAAATACAAGATGTCTGTAAGTGCAAATGTTCTGGTACAGAGAGCACTTAGATTGCCTTTCTCTTCTATTATACACCTTGGCATTTGTTCCCTGAGTTGGTAAGGCTGCATTTTGGCCAGTATATGATGTTTTGAGTGACGTGGGACAGACGTGGATCGTTTTCTAATTGAGGACGGTTCTAAAGAATTCTGCTCCGTGTTAAGGATCCCCCTGTGACATCTTGGCTGGTATATACCCCATTGGGGAAGGCGCATTTAACCCTCTAGTAAAACTGGGATCGTTGTTTCAGGTGAGCGTGCAATCTGTCCACTGGTGAAGGGGCTGAGCACCTGGAGAAGCAATCAGTTAGAACTCTTCACTTGCACACTCTGGATTTTTCCTTTTGAAGTGCCCCTCTCTGCTCTTTTTTCTATATGGACTTTTTATGACTTAGCTTCTTGGCATTCATCTATGCTCATTTTTAATGTGTTGTTTTTATCTTGCTAGATTGAGCTGCATCTTTTTATGTATGTATATTAATTGCTCGGAGAATACCCCCCTCTCCTACCAAAGCATTGTTGGCCAGTAGAATATCTCCACTACTCTTCTCCCAGCCAGCGGTGGCCAGCCAAATATCCCCCATGCATTTTTGGCCTGTAGAATATTACTCCCCTTCTCAGGCATTGGTAGCTGGAATACCCTCCTTTCCAGGCACTGGTGGTCATTGGGAGGAAGTGCAGCAGATCATATTTAGCTGTGCCCTGCATTGTGTTCCAAGCTCCCTATGCAGTGGCGTCACAGCAGAAACCATACAATTACTGAAGATGGAACAAGCTCTTTATAGCCGGCCACACATGGATCGATATTTGACTGGTTCAGCTGATACTGGCTGAATTTCGATCCATGTATGGGGACAGTGTTTGTACAGCAGTCGACCTACCAATCGAGTTCTGTACAACTGGCTTGTCAGATAAATGCTGTCCGATCAGCAATGCCAGCTATAGCCAGCAGCGCTGATCAATGTATTCTAACAGCGGTGAAGTCTCCCCGCTTCCAGAACACAATCACTTAGCGAGAGGATTCCCCCAGTTCACCTGGAGTGTTTGGATAGGGGAATAGGGTCAGTTTTCTCAGGTTCCTCTTTACTGCTCCTGACCCCTCCCTCCTATCGAGTGCCCCCCACAGCCCACAGCTTTCTTTGGGGGCACCCGAGCCGAGTCAGAGCTCCGTGTGTCCATTCAAACACGGAGCCCCGACCCGCACCCGGCCCCTTTCTCCTCTGATTGTCTGACTGACTTTGATTGACAGCCGTGGGAGTGGCTCCTTTAAAGGAGTTGTGAAGGCAGAAGGTTTTTTATCTTAATGCATTCTATGAAACATGGTGGTGGCAGAGTCATGATGTGGGGATGCTTTTCTTCAGCAGAGACAAAGAAGCTGGTCAGAGTTGATGGGAAGATGGATGGAGCCAAATACAGCGCGATCTTAGAAGAAAACCTGTTAGAGTCTGCGAAAGACTTGAGACTGGGGCCAGGCCCGGACTGGCCATAGGGCACACTGGGCACTTGCCTGGTGGGCCAGGGCCACCAGTCCTTTGGGCCAAGGGAGCTTGGCTGGGCTGCTCTTTAAGCCCGCGCTGCTCATCCGACCTCTCCGCGGCTGTCAGTTCAGTTCCACTGTCTGCGCCGGGGACACAGACACATGAAGGAGGGGAGGATCTAGAAGAGCTACTGTCGGCCTCGCTACGTATACTCTCCAGTATAGTTCAGCCGTCTGCGTGGGGGGGGGGGGGGTTCTGCCGACTTGATATGACCTCTCATATGCATCGCTCCGGCTGTCATCGAGAAGAT
>BLSH010121841.1:414502-434748 GCA_018402905.1 Glandirana rugosa | reverse complement strand
ATGGGGATAGACCACCGAGACATATGGGGATAGACCACCGAGACATATGGGATAGACCACCGAGACATATGAGGATAGACTACCGAGACGGAGTATACAGAGCCACCAGATAGGGTATACAGAGCCACCAGATAGGGGTATACAGAGCCACCAGATAGGGGTAGACAGTGTCACCAGGTAGGAGTATATAGAACCAGATAAGAGAATACAGAGCCATCAGATAGGAGTATACAGAGCCACCAGATAGGAGTGTACAGTCACCAGATATGAGTATACAGAGCCACCAGATAGGGTATACAGAGCCATCAGATAGGGGTATACAGAGTCACCAGATAGGGGTAGACAGCGCCACCAGATATGAGAATACAGAACCACCAGATGGGAGTATACAGAGCCACCAGAAAGGAGTATACAGTCACCAGATATGAGTATACAGAGTCACCAGATAGGAGTATACAGAGCCACCAGATAGGAGTATACAGAGCCATCAGATAGGAGTATACAGAACCACCAGATAGAGTATACAGAGCCAGATAGGAGTATACAGTCACCAGATAGGAGTATACAGAGCCACCTGATAGGAGTATACAGAGCCACCAGATAGGAGTATGAAGAGCCACCATATAGGGTATACAGTCACCAGATAGGAGTATACAGAGCCATCAGATAGGAGTATACAGAGTCACCAGATAGGAGTATACAGAGCTACCAGATAGGGTATACAGAGCCACCATATAGGAGTATACAGAGCCACCAGATAGGAGTATACAGAGCCACCAGAGAGGAGTATGCAGAGCCACCAGATAGAAGTATACAGAGTCACCATATAGGGGTATACAGCACTACCCCCCCGCCGCCGCAGGCCTCGCGGGTGGCACTGACAGCACACACCCCCGTCCCTTAGTGTGTGGGGTATACAGAGCCACCAGATAGGAGTATACAGAGTCACCAGATAGGGTATACAGAGCCACCAGATAGGGGTATACAGAGCCACCAGATAGGGGTAGACAGTGTCACCAGGTAGGAGTATACAGAACCAGATAGGAGAATACAGAGCCATCAGATAGGAGTATACAGAGCCACCAGATAGGGTATACAGAGCCACCAGATAGGGGTATACAGAGCCACCAGATAGGGGTAGACAGTGTCACCAGGTAGGAGTATATAGAACCAGATAGGAGAATACAGAGCCATCAGATAGGAGTATACAGAGCCACCAGATAGGAGTATACAGTCACCAGATATGAGTATACAGAGCCACCAGATAGGGTATACAGAGCCATCAGATAGGGGTATACAGAGTCACCAGATAGGGGTAGACAGCGCCACCAGATATGAGAATACAGAGCCACCAGATAGGAGTATACAGAGCCACCAGAAAGGAGTATACAGTCACCAGATATGAGTATACAGAGTCACCAGATAGGAGTATACAGAGCCACCAGATAGGAGTATACAGAGCCATCAGATAGGAGTATACAGAACCACCAGATAGGGTATACAGAGCCACCTGATAGGAGTATTCAGAGCCACCATTTAGGAGTATACAGTCACCAGATAGGGGTATACAGAGTCACCAGATAGGGGTAGACAGTGTCACCAGGTAGGAGTATACAGAACCAGATAGGAGAATACAGAGCCACCAGATAGGAGTATACAGAGCCACCAGATAGGAGTATACAGTCACCAGATATGAGTATACAGAGCCACCAGATAGGGTATACAGAGCCACCAGATAGGGGTATACAGAGTCACCAGATAGGGGTATACAGCGCCACCAGATAGGAGAATAAAGAGCCACCAGATAGGAGTATACAGAGCCACCAGAAAGGAGTATACAGTCACCAGATATGAGTATACAGAGTCATCAGATAGGAGTATACAGAGCCATCAGATAGGAGTATACAGAACCACCAGATAGAGTATACAGAGCCACCTGATAGGAGTATTCAGAGCCACCAGATAGGAGTATACAGTCACCAGATAGGAGTATACAGAGTCACCAGATAGGAGTAGACAGCGTCACTAGATGGGAGTATACAGAGCCAGATAGGAGAATACAGGGCCACCAGATATGAGTATACAGAGCCACCAGATAGGGTATACAGAGCCACCAGATAGGGGTATACAGAGTCACCAGATAGGGGTAGACAGCGCCACCAGATAGGAGAATACAGAGCCACCAGATAGGAGTATACAGAGCCACCAGAAAGGAGTATACAGTCACTATATATGAGTATACAGAGCCAGATAGGAGAATACAGGGCCACCAGATATGAGTATACAGAGCCACCAGATAGGGTATACAGAGCCACCAGATAGGGGTATACAGAGTTACCAGATAGGGGTAGACAGCGCCACCAGATAGGAGAATAAAGAGCCACCAGATAGGAGTATACAGAGCCACCAGAAAGGAGTATACAGTCACCAGATATGAGTATACAGAGTCACCAGATAGGAGTATACAGAGCCATCAGATAGGAGTATACAGAACCACCAGATAGGGTATACAGATCCACCTGATAGGAGTATTCAGAGCCACCAGATAGGAGTATACAGTCACCAGATAGGAGTATACAGAGTCACCAGATAGGAGTAGACAGCGTCACTAGATGGGAGTATACAGAGCCAGATAGGAGAATACAGGGCCACCAGATATGAGTATACAGAGCCACCAGATAGGGTATACAGAGCCACCAGATAGGGGTATACAGAGTCACAAGATAGGGGTAGACAGCGCCACCAGATAGGAGAATACAGAGCCACCAGATAGGAGTATACAGAGCCACCAGAAAGGAGTATACAGTCACCATATATGAGTATACAGAGTCACCAGATAGGAGTATACAGAACCACCAGATAGGGTATACAGAGCCACCTGATAGGAGTATACAGAGCCACCAGATAGGAGTATACAGAGCCACCAGATAGGAGTATACAGAACCACCAGATAGGGTATACAGAGCCACCTGATAGGAGTATTCAGAGCCACCAGATAGGAGTATACAGTCACCAGATAGGAGTATACAGAGTCACCAGATAGGAGTACACAGCGTCACAAGATAGGAGTATACAGAGCCAGATAGGAGAATACAGGGCCACCAGATAGGAGTATACAGAGCCACCAGATAGGAGTATACAGTCACCAGATAGGAGTATACAGAGCCATCAGATAGGGTATACAGAGCCACCAGATAGGGGTATACAGAACCACCAGATAGGGGTAGACAGCGTCACCAGATAGGAGTATACAGAGCTGGATAGGAGAATACAAAGCCACCAGATAGGAGTATACAGAGTCACCAGATAGAAGTATACAGAGCCACCAGACAGGAGTATACAGAGACACCAGGTAGGAGTATACAGAGCCACCAGATAGGAGTATACAGAACCACCAGATAGGGTTTACAGAGCCACCTGATAGGAGTATACAGAGCCACCAGATAGGAGTATACAGAGCCACCAGATAGGAGTATGCAGAGCCACCATATAGGGTATACAGTCACCAGACAGGAGCATACAGAGCCACCAGATATGAGTATACAGAGCCACCAGATAGGGGTATACAGAGTCACCAGATAGGGGTAGACAGCGCCACCAGATAGGAGAATAGAGAGCCACCAGATAGGAGTATACAGAGCCACCAGTTAGGAGTATTCAGTCACCAGATAGGAGAATACAGAGTCACCAGATAGGAGTATACAGAGCCACCAGATAGGGTATACTGAGCCACCAGATAGGAGTATATAGAGCCACCAGATAGGAGTATACAGAACCACCAGATAGGGGTATGCAGAGCCACCAGATAGGGTATACAGTCACCAGATAGGAGTATACAGAGCCACCAGATAGGAGTATACAGAGTCACCAGATAGGAGCATACAGAGCTACCAGATGGGGTATACAGAGCCACCATATAGGAGTATACAGAGCCACCAGATAGGAGTATACAGAGCCACCAGATAGGGTATACAGTCACCAGATAGGAGTATACAGAGCCACCAGATAGGGGTATACAACACTAGCCCCCGCCGCCGCAGACCTCGCGGGTGGCACTGACAGCACGCACCTGCATCCCTTACTGTGTGTTTGGAGTGGAGAGGATCCTCCTGTCTCCTCCATAGCAGCAGCGGTGTGTGGAGAGGGTGGACGGAGCTAACCCTCTCCTCAGGTTTCCCCTTCCTTGCCAAAGCACCTAGGCATCCAATAGGATCGCCTGGCGCTTTGGCCAATCGGCAAACAGGTCTCACCGACCTGCCTCCTGATTGTCCGGGAGGCATTGCAGTGTGAAAATAGCGAAAATTAATTCGCTATGGTCACACAATTGGGTGGGATCGGGGCACACTCTCTGCGACCCGAGCCCAGCCTTTTTTGAAGCCTATTAGAGACTCGGGCTCTAATCAGATGCTTACCAAAAACACTCCCTCCCGCCCCCCCATAGGAATCCCTGTGTCCGGCGTCCTGAAAGGGGCCGCACGCATGGATAGGAGGGCGGCACCCATAAGCCCTTAATGCATGGGCCGTCACTGGTTTCCATGCTCTTATTTTAACATGTTTCGCCTTGAGGCTTCTTCTGGAAAGGGCATGGATGGTGGGATGCATCTCTATCTTTGTTACACAGTTGTAGATTTGTTGATATCCATATATGTATACTCATGTTTATGGATGCTTTTTGATATATACTATTTTTCATTTGTTTAGACTCACGGCAAATCATCTTGAAATAAGAGTGTGTCCCTTATCCCTAATGAATGCTGTTGTTGTGTTTTCATTGTTTTTATCTCCATGTTTTATGTGATTTAGTAAACATTTTGTTTTAATTGATGTAGGACTCTCTAGTTAGGTAGGTGCTAGAAGTTAGATTTTTCTGTAGAGTAGGAAAATTTAGGCAGGTCTAGCTGGTGACTAGGCCTGTTTGTTTTCATTCTGGGCTGGGAGTGGCTCTGGGTAGTGCTGGGTGACTCACAGGTGGTGTCATCTGGACCTCCCACTTCTTACCAGAAGCTTCTGGTGCTTTCTGGAAAGAGAGGCGGAGAGGGAAGGGCAGGAGGAGCCCTGACCAATCCCCAACCTGGATTGGCAGTGGTCAGCCCAGCTGGTGGGGAGTTGTTGGGTGGAAGAGATGGAGTGAGAGAGTGCTGAGGATGTTTGGGCCTAGAGGGAGCTCCACAGTCTGGGGGGGTGACCTTGGGCCAGGGCTCGGGTACAGTTGGGACCACTTTCAAGAAGACGTGGAAAGGTCCTGGACAAGAGAAAGCAAAGAGAGGACAGAGGGAGAGTGCACTGCTGAGAGACTCTAGAGAGGACAACTGGTCGCAGCCAGGAGGGCTAGTGATTGAGGCACAGTCAGGAGGACTGGGGAGGCAAGCCTGGGAGGACTGGGAGTTTGCAGTCAAAGATGGGTGCAGAACCAGAACAGTGAACTGTGGTAAAAGGGGCAATAGAAAGGGGCAGCTGCAGCCAGGAGGGCTGGCAGGGCATGAAGAGGGCTGACTGGGATCAGTAGCAGTGTTGAGAACAGCTAGCACCGGAACTATTTCTACACCATAGGGGCCCGCAGTCCCTGCCTGCAAAGGACAATTCACTGAGGCCTGGCTGAGCTAGTGTCAGGCCTAACCACGTGGTGCTAGCTGATCTGGGAAACTGCAGCAAGAGCTGTGCTCCTATGGCGCCCAAGCCGGGTGGTCCAGATATATCCTTGGTAACTAATGGCTGCATTTGCCTTCATGGCCCTGGTCGTGGTAAGCTCCTAGGGAAAGGCAGAGTACGATCTGTGCCTTGCCATTATCCGGGAGCGACTGCCACAGCTCCGGGTGTACTAGGGGACCCAGGTTGGGTAACCAGTGCCTTGGAAAGAACTAGTTGGATTTTGATGTGCAGTGCAAGTCCTGGAAACTAGGCAAGCTATTCAGTTATGACAATACACATCGGTGCTAAGTTTGGAGACAATCCGTGGGACCCCAGCATTGGGGTATCTGCTCTTTTGAGGGACTTGAGGTGTACGTCTCAGGGAATATGGCCAGAAGGACACCCAGCCAGTCGCTAGACCCCAACAGTGGGATACCCAGCCAATTACCTGATCCAGGTGGGAGGACATTTTACCTATCGATGGATCTTGGCAGTAGGGCATCTTGCTCGGAACCCGACACTTCTTCAGCTTACAAGGAAATTCTTCTGTCAACTTATGTAATAAAATACTGTTTTTTATGGATTGGTTAAACTACTGCTGTTTGGAGCATCCTGAGGCCGCTCCTTAGGGGGGGGGGGCAGGAAAAGTCTCACCAGCTGGTGGCGCTGTGGCTCCCGGATCCATGGGCTGCAGTTCCAGGATCCACCAGCGGGTGTCAATAAAGGGCTCATCTGTTGGTGGCACTGTGGCTCCTGGATCCATGGGCTGCAGTTCCAGTGTCCACCAGTGGGTGTCTCCCAGCAACCAGAAGCTCATGAGTCATCACCTGATGCTTGTTGCAGGAAGAATATTTAAACCCTGCGTGCCATGTGCTTAGTGCCTTGATGTTTGGTCTCCATGTGCCCCTGACCTGTGATCTTGTATCTGGTCCTGGACCCCTGTCTTGCAGCCTGATCCCTTCCTACCTGCTCTCTCCATTATCTGTTCCCTGTTCCTGCCCTGTCTTGCCCCTAGCTCCCTCTGAGTGATCTCCTGTGTATGGCTCGGCTACATTTACGGTTTGGCATTTCCCTATCCACTGTATATACTTTGTTTAGGCAGCTGTTCTTTGTGTGTCACTATTTTGTCATTTGGCTTGTTTTACACTGTTTGCTATGCTGGAAGTGCGTTTACATCTTTATCCACTTATCTTTTAAATAAATTACATTATTTTAGAATACTTGTGCCTGGCATTCTCTGTTGCAATTCACACATCTCTGGTCACACCAGTTGCTGACAGGTATACAGAGTCACCAGATAGGGGTATACAGAGCCACCAGATAGGGGTATACAGAGCCAACAGATAGGGGTATACAGAGCCACCAGATAGGAGTATACAGAGCCACCAGATAGGGTATACAGAGCCACCAGATAGGGGTATACAGAGTCACCAGATAGGAGTATACAGAGACACCAGATAGGGGTATACAGAGCCACCAGATAGGGGTATACAGAGCCAACAGATAGGGGTATACAGAGCCACCAGATAGGAGTATACAGAGCCACCAGATAGAGTATACAGAGCCACCAGATAGGGGTATACAGAGCCACCGGATAGGGGTATACAGAGCCAACAGAGGGGTATACAGAACCACCAGATAGGAGTATACAGAGTTACCATATAGGAGTACACAGAGCCACCAGATAGGGTATATAGAGCCACCAGATAGGGTATACAGAGCCACGAGATATTGGTATACAGAGCCACCAGAAAGGGGTAGACAGCCTCACCAGATAGGAGTATACAGAGCCAGATAGGAGTATACAGTCATCAGATAGGAGTATACAGAGCCACCAGATAGGAGTAGGAAGAGCCACCATATAGGGTATACAGTCACCAGATAGGAGTATACAGAGCCATCAGATAGGAGTATGCAGTCACCAGATAGGAGTATACAGAGCCATCAGATAGGGTATACAGAGCCACCAGATAGGGGTATACAGAGCTACCAGATAGGGGTATACAGAGCCACCAGATAGGGGTAGACAGCTTAACCAGATAGGAGTATACAGAGCCATCAGATAGGGTATACAGAGTCACCAGATAGGAGTATACAGAGCCACCAGATAGGGTATACAGAGCCACCAGATAGGGGTATTACAGTGCCACCGGATATAGGTATACAGAGCCAACAGAGGGGTACACAGAACCACCAGATAGGAGTATACATAGTTACCAGATAGGAGTACACAGAGCCACCAGATAGGGTATACAGAGCCACCAGATAGGGGTATACAGAGCCACCAGATAGGGGTAGACAGCGTCACCAGATAGGAGTATACAGAGCCAGATAGGAGTATACAGTCACCAGATAGAAGTATACAGAGCCACCTGATAGGGGTATGAAGAGCCACCATATAGGGTATACAGTCACCAGATAGGAGTATATAGAGCCATCAGATAGGAGTATACAGAGTCACCAGATAGGAGTATACAGAGCTACCAGATAGGGTATACAGAGCCACCATTTAGGAGTATACAGAGCCACCGTATAGGAGTATACAGAGCCACCAGATAGGAGTATGCAGAGCCACCAGATAGGGTATACAGTCACCAGATAGGAGTATACAGAGCCACCATATAGGGGTATACAGCACTACCCCCCGCCGCCGCAGGCCTCGTGGGTGGCACTGACAGCACGCACCCCCATCCCTTACTGTGTGGGGTATACAGAGCCAACAGATAGGGGTATACAGAGCCACCAGATAGGAGTATACAGAGCCACCAGATAGGGTATACAGAGCCACCAGATAGGGGTATACAGAACCACCAGATAGGGGTAGACAGTGTCACCAGATAGGAGTATACAGAGCCAGATAGGAGAATACAGAGCCACCAGATAGGAGTATACAGAGACAGTGGTTGCTGTCTCCAGATGGTGTAGAGGGGAACGCCGGTGGTTTCCGGCACTTCCTGGTCTCGTCGTGGAGGAGCGTGTTGCCACATCCGGTTCCGGTATGGCAGTGCGATGACGTATTGGCGGCCATCTTGAGACAGCAACCACTCCGCTGTTCTGGAGGTGTTTCTAGCTAAATAAAACACAAAAGTACTGATAACATTTATAACTCTTCCCCACAATTTCCAAAGCTAAATAAAAAGTAAGGCTGGAGAATCACTTGAAATGAAAACCCAGTAAGTAATATTAAACCATTTGTTTTTTTTTTTAATCAGAAAACTACGTTTTATTGTATAGAAATCATTGTCTCGACAAATTGCAACATGTACATCATTTACAATGCAATGATCCATGTAAGGATAATTGGTATAGCACATACGTCACAATTTCAGAACTTCAATAAATGTATAATAATCACAAACCTTGAAAAATATACAACACGTGTACAACATCAAAATGTACTTTACAGCAGTATAGTATTTCAATAAAGAAGAACAATGAAGAATAAAAGAAACAATAAAAAGAGAAGAGAAAAGAAAGCATCCTCATGTACCAAGCCCTCACTAGATGTATTAACCCTCCAAAAATCTGTTCAACACCAGCTGATGTGGTGCAAAGCCTGGAATGTTTAACCATGGTTGCCATAAGGAAAACATTTTTTTAGGAACCTTTCTATGTTGGTACATTCGTTTCTCCCAAATAAGCATAGCATTTACCTGTTCCACCCACTGTTTTCTAGTTGGCACTCAGGGAGAAATCCAGTATCTAGCAATTAACTGCGAGCAACATAAAGTAAGTGCAAAATCACCACATGTTCATTTGTATTTAACGTGTTTTCTTCAAGTGCTCCCAAAAGACAAACAATAGGGTCCCTAGCAAACTGGGAGTTATATACCTGTGATATGGTAGTTGTAACCTCTCTGTCCAATAATGAAAGAGCTTGGGGCATCTCCATATCATATAGAGTAGGTCCTCATGTTAACCCTTTGTTTTTAAAGCACTTTTAACAGCTGATTTATTCGCTTACCAAGTGTGCAGCTTCTTTATCTTTTAATCCTTGCCTATGTTCCTGTTTAAGCTAGCGCCATGCCCCAGGTTTCCTGTCTGTTATTTTCTGACTATAATGACAGAGGTTAAAGAGACAATTTCAGTGGTGTACAATGATCTTTGAAGAGGAACCAAAAGTCTTGGCTTGGCAGGAGAGGTAGATTAGATCTTGTCCTGGGCCTAAATTCATGTTCTAGTCTTGCTTGCTGTGTACATACCAGGCATGGACAATTGTCAGGCAGGTTTCCTCAGTCGGCAATGCCAGGACCCAGGTGAGTGATACCAGCGTCTATCACAGGTGAAGGATGTCGAATATGGACTTCCTGGCCTCCAGGTTCAACACCAAACTGGACAGGTGGTTTGTCAGATACAGTAATTCTCTAAAGGAAGAAGTGGATGCTCTGGTGACTCTATATGGTTATTATGCCCAGATCTATGCCTATCTTCCCCTGAAACTTTATCCTCATCTGCTTTCAGAATCGTGATGGAAGGCACTCTGTGATCCTCATCTATCAGGACTGGCCCAGACGAATGAGGTACGCCAACTACGCCAGCATGATAAGACTCCTGGCGGACACTGTGTGGGCTCTGCCATATGTCCTGGCTCTTCTGTCTCAAGAACCAATTTACTATTCTGATTCACGGTTGATAAATTTAATGCCATTGCTGTAGAAGCCCAAATTCTAAGAGACAGGGGCATATTTGAATTGATGAGTCCTATGATAAAAGCTAGGAAGTCTACTTACTGCATGGTCTTCATGGAAGGCTTGGTGTGCGTCTTGAGGCTCCTACCCTAGAAGTTTCTACATGGAACAAGACTTCCTACAGCTATGCCTGGATCAACATTTGGCACTCAGCACTTTTAAAGATAAGGTTTCTGCCCTTCTGTCTGGCGGGAGTCTCCAATGAAGCATCACCTCTTCATTCCCCTGTGACTCCATGGGATTAAATCTGGTTCTTTTCACTTCAGAAATTGCCATTTGATAGCAATTGTATACTGTTTCCCACTCCTAAGTTCGGTTGCTTTTAGACGTCCCAAAGGTGAAAGACTTCTGTGTCCTTCAATGGTCGAGAAAGAAATTAGGATTTTTGTGCTCCTCTTAAAATTCTTTTCTTGGAGCTCATTGAGCCCACTTCCCTGTGTTTATGACTATGCTCTTGGTATTACTTTGGTAGTAGAAGAAATTAGGTCGGCCATACATGAAGCAAATTTCTTTCCTGAAATTTGCACAATTCCTCCATCAACACAGATGGTGTTGATGCAGGAATCCCTCCTGCCGGGCCATTGTCTTCTCCCAGCAGGTGGAGGAAGCCATCCCCGCCGGGATAAAACAGTGATTATTGCAAGCAGCAGCTAGCCATAATTGCAGGTAAATCCCGGCATGCTGGTTGTACCCAAGTTGATCGATTGATCAATGTGGCACATTCAGCCTGCCCACACAGGTTTCAAATCTCGGCCGGTTCAGCAGGAACTGGACAAGAATCAAACCATGTATGGCCTGCCTTATTCTGGGCTGCCCCTCATTTTTTTGTCAGCCAGTATGCAGTACTCCTCTATGCGGTAGTGTAATCAGAAAATTAAAGAATTCATGTGCCTCTCAATGGACTCCCAAAATAAAATTACAGTGAGTACAAAAATCTTAATTTCTTATGCTATTTTTTGTTTACATGTACATCTTTTAAAAAGCTGTATTGTCTGATTTTGGATCCTGCCATTCTGCTGGGTGGATCTGTATTGGCAGGATTCTATTCTATCAAATCTCTAGGTACTAATGATTCTTTTCCCATCTCAGCGCTGTCAGTAACTGCTGCTGAATTGATAGCTTAATAATGGCTCAGCCTACAAAACATTCTGCTTCATGGGAGCCAGCCTGCCGTAAATAGAATTAATTTTGTTTGCTGTGACTTGCAACCATCTCTTCTCCATGAAATTGATCAAACAATATAATGTACAATTAGCACAACCTATTCACAAAAGTATTCCTATATGTATAGAAATGTTTTTTGAAGAAATCCTAGTGGACCTCTTTGCCTATTATTTAGTCAGATGCAAGCAAAACAGCAGGGCCCATGAAAAGAAGACCCCGGAGACAGCCAAATCCACCCGCAATTAAACCATTTTTATTTAGATAATTGCGTGTTGAAATCCGACACGAATCTGAGTCTCCTGGGCTGCTGGAAATGAAATAATCAGGCTTGTGCACAGACTAGCTCCTAAACAAGCCTTTGCTGAACGTTTTCCATCTCCAGGAATTGTTACAATATTTGCACTCTACAGAATGGAATCTTATCACTGTTACGTCTTTTAATTCAAGGCTGATCTGAGATTTTAACTTATTTAATCTCTTAATGTGCTTGTGATTTAACCTGAGCTACAGATGGTAGTACCTTCATTACAGGAACAGACTTATCATCCACAAGGGCTTTATGGAGTACTAGTAATTAAAGGTTCAACATGTACTCCTCTCAGTGAGACACAATGCACCGGCCTCTCCCATAGGACCAGATGTGGAAGGGAGAGAAAACAAAGAAAGGAGTCTGCATTGTCCCAGCCACCTGTATGGAGTTTATTGTTTTGTTTGTTAAAGGGAACATGCTGTAATTACAGCAGAGAAAGCTCAGCTAGGGGAATATATAAGAGCACAAGGTCTGTCTCGTAAATTGCTGTAGCTTGTGTGTTAAGTCTGCAATACTTTGGAAATGGCAGTATGTATCTAACAATGGAAGTTCCCTACAGCATATCTTCAGTTGGTCTTCCAAGCTGGTTTTCTACTTTGTTTTTCCTTTTTGTTTGGCAGCTATTATGATTAGTAGCTTTGAAACGGGCTTTGATGCTTAAAATAAGAGTGGAAAACAAGGGATCCTCCATATTTCCTCAAGCTTAGGGCCCAATCACACTTTTTCTATGTGTTGTGTTAAAAAGCGTTGCATGATGCATTGTATAAAGGCAGCCCAAATGATTGGACTGCCAATGCACCAGGATGGCCGAAAAACATATGCAGCAATTTTCTGATGTAGCATATCACAATGGTAGAGTGTCACTGTGCATTGTGGTGCACCACAATATGTGTGTCGCAGCTGCGTTGTCTTAGTGCTTTTGGGGTGCTTTTTTGATGCACGCAGAATGTATTTAATTTAATCTGTACATCCATTTGGTCTTCAAAGTGATATTGTGAAGAACTGAATTCTAGGGAAGCAACACTAAGAGAGCAAGAGCCAGCAGCATTGAAATGTGTGAAGTACAAGTGCTGGGGTAAGAATTTTTATCAAATGGCTTATTGAGAATGTTAATTTTAGTGTGCTCAATGTCTTAAGTTAAAACACTGAGGAAGTAATACTATTTTAAAGGTATATAAATACAAGTTCTACTATTTAAAAATATTTGCTGCAATATCATACTGTATGTAGTGATCACCCAGGAGGGGACGCTGAAATAACAGGTGATCACTAAGTAGTAAAGAGCCTGGCAGTCATAAGCAGCATTCCACACACACCAACAATACAGGCTCAGTCTGGGGCAGTGATGGCGAACCTTGGCACCCCAGATGTTTTGGAACTACATTTCCCATGATGCTCAACTACAATGCAGAGTGCATGAGCATCATGGGAAATGTAGTTCCAAAACATTTGGAGTGCCAAGGTTCGCCATCATTGGTCTAAGGGATGTCTTTTTAGAGTTTATTGCTTAGTATCTCGAAACAGGAGAGTGGTTCAGGGGTTCAGGGTACTCCAAATTATAGCAGAAACAACAGGAGGAGACCTTCTCACTAATCTTTTCTCCACAGTCTTTCCTGGAGCAAACAAGGGATGGCCAGTATATCTAGGACTCTATAAGAGCCGTCCCAGGCTATATAGCATCTCTATAGCATCCTCTGGCACTTAGTTCAATTCTAGCACTTGCACACCCAAGAGTCCACAGCAAGGTCTTTATTCACAATGTTCCAGAAGCTGTCTGTCACCCTGTATCCACGGGTAGTTCCTCAATTGAGGGAGACAAACACTCCTTCTTCAGACCAGGACTTCAGGATGATGCCCTCCAGCAAATAAACCATAAGCAATCTTCTCCAGGCCCTCAGCTCAGCTCCTGCTGAGGCCCAGACAGTAAATCTCTTGTCTCACTAGCTATCTCTTAGGGGCAGCAGCCACAGAAGAACTGGAACCTACCAACCACCTCATGGAAGTTTCTTTCCAGGGATTGGCTGAGGCTTGATAAATATTTATTCATTGAAGCCAAAAACTAAATTTACCATAGCAGCCTACAGTATCTCACAAAAGTGAGTGCAACCCTCACATTTTTGTAAATATTTTATTATATCTTTTCATGTGACACCTCTGAAGAAATGACACTTTGCTACCATGTAAAGCAGTAAGTGTACAGCTTGTTTAACAGTGTAAATTTTCTGTCCCTTCAAAATAACTCAACACACAGCCATTAATGTCTAAACCTCTGGCAAAAAAGTGAGTACACCCCTAAGTAAAAATGTCCAAATTTGGCCCAAAGTGTCAATATTTTGTGTGGCCACGATTATTTTCCAGCACTGCCTTAACCCCATTGGGCATGGAGTTCACCAGAACTTCACAGGGTTGCCACTGGAGTCCTCTTCCACTCCTCCATGATGACATCATGGAGCTGGTGGATGTTAGAAACCTTGCACTCCTCCACCTTCCGTTTGAGGATGCCCTACAGATGCTCAATAGGGTTTAGGTCTGGAGACATGCTTGGCCAGTCCATCACCTTTACCCTCAGCTTCTTTAGCAAGGCAGTGGTCATCTTGGAAGTGTGTTTGGGGTCATTATCATGTTGGAATACTGCCCTGCGGCCGGGTCTCCGAAGGGAGGGGATCATGCTCTGCTCCAGTCTGTCATAGTACATGTTGGCATTCGTGGTTCCCTCAATGAACTGTAGCTCCCCAGTGCCGGCAGCACTCATGTAGCCCCAGACCATGACACTCCCACCACCATGCTTGACTGTAGGTAAGACACACTTGTCTTTGTACTCCTCACCTGGTTGCCGCCACACACACTTGACACCATCTGAACCAAATAAGTTTATCTTGGTCTCATCAGACCACAGGACATGGTTCCAGTAAGCCATGTTCTTAGTCTGCTTGTCTTCAGCAAACTGTTTATGGGCTTTCCTGTGCATCATCTTTAGAAGAGGCTTCCTTCTGGGGCGACAGCCATGCAGACCAATTTGATGTAGTGTGCGGCGTATGGTCTGAGCACTGACAGGCTGACCCCCCCACCCCTTCAACCTCTGCAGCAATGCTGGCAACACTCACATGTCTCTCTCCCAAAGACAACCTCTGGATATGACGCTGAGCATGTGCACTCAACTTCTTTGGTCGACCTTGCAAGGCCTGTTCTGAGTGGAACCTGTCTGTTAAACCGTTGTATGGTCTTGGCCACCATGCTGCAGCTCAGTTTCAGGGTCTTGGCAATCTTCTTATAGCCTAGGCCAGTGATGGCGAACCTTGGCACCCCACATGTTTTGGAACTACATTTCCCATTATGCTCATGCACTCTGCAGTGTAGTTGATCATCATGGTAAATGTAGTTCCAAAACATCTGGGGTGCCAAGGTTCGCCCATCACTGGCCTAGGCCATCTTTATGTACAGAATAGAAACAAAAAAATATTCAGCGCAAACATAACCTTCAAGGACACAAAAGCAGCTATGCACTAAAGGAAAATTCAGAAAACCTTGCATAAAATAATTATAACAAAAAGTGCAGCACTAAAATAAAGTTTGATGATAGATATACATAAAATAATCAACTGATCTACAGCACATGATCATTCATTGAACAGAAGTCTGGAAAACGTCCATGAGTAAAATCCATGAGTGAAAGATAATCCTCTGTGAAGTGAGTATAAATGAAAAACACGCAGGTGCTCAGGTGTGACAGCTCCCATCCACCAAAGGCTAGACTGGCCTCTCACCTTAATGATCCGACCCTGACTAGCTGCTCAAACCCACATCAGAGGATATCCAACTTCTTGTCACAGGACGGACTCCACCATAAATAAAAAATAAAGAATCTAGTGCTCTCCGTCTAATGGATTTATTAATCACAGTAAAAGTATAAGTGAAACACTCACAAAACGAGCACGGACATCACCTGCGGCCATCTTGGAGGAGTGTGTTTGCATACACAGCCGTCTTTGATCGCTTGCACTTGGCTTCAAGTGCTCGTTTTGTGAGTGTTTTACTTATACATTTAATGTGATTAATAAACCTATTTTAGTAGCTA
The DNA here is from genome assembly GCA_018402905.1 of Glandirana rugosa. Taxonomy (NCBI): domain Eukaryota; kingdom Metazoa; phylum Chordata; class Amphibia; order Anura; family Ranidae; genus Glandirana; species Glandirana rugosa. The sequence continues at coordinate 418,883 of BLSH010121841.1, read as the reverse complement.
TCAGGAATGTTCCTCTGTCTACTCTAATTCACAAGGTTGCCTTCATGGTTGCCATCATCTCTTCAAGGCAAGTTTCTGAGTTGTCAGCCTTAAAATGGTAGTATACCCATCCATTTAATAGTTTAAAAACCAGTAACAGTCCCATTGGTTGTGCTCTAAACCAAACTGTCAAACCATCCAATGGCTGGTGTCATAGCTGATCACATGTGCAGCATCATGGTAGTTGTAGATTAAACAGAGGCCAAGATGGCAGCTTCCTTGGCTGAAAATGATAGGAGGGTATACTACCACCTTAAAGTGATTGTAAAGGCTCGCCTTAAAAAAAACAAAACAACAAACACGTTATACTTACCTCCTCTGTGCAGTTGGATTTGCACAGAGCAGCCTAGATCCTCCTCAGCTCTCTATGGGGGCACCCAAGCAGAGTCAGAGCTCAGTGTGTCCATTCAGACATGGAGCCCCGTCCCCTCTCTTCCCTGATTGGCTGACAGACTTTGATTGACAGCCACGGGAACCAATCCCGCCATTGTTGTGTCTCAGCCAATCAGGAGGAGTGTACTGGACGGCTGAGGGGATCGTGGACATTGCTGCAGAGAGAAGGGTCTCAGGTAAGTGATTAGGGGATGCTGGGAAGGCTGCTACACACAGAAGGTTTTTTTATCTTAATATAGAGAATGCATTAAGATAAAAAAAAAACCTTCTGCCTTTAAAACCCCTTAAAAGAGGAGCTCCAGTCTCCCCCCGAAATAATTAAAAGTCAGCAGCTACAAATACTGTAGCTGCTGACTTTTAATATAAGGACATTTACATGTCCTGAGATCCAGCACTGTCTTCACCCGAGCCGATTCTTCAAATCTTCTTCAAAGGTGAATGTTTCTCTCTCATGTAATCCCGTGTCTTGCTCCCATGTGCTCTGCTCTCATGTGGCATGTAAATATGTACCCTGCTTTACGTGCTGTGCCCTGCTTGCCCCCTGTACCTTGCCCTGCTGCCGTTCTGTACGCTACCAAATTGTACCCAGAATTGAGCATATGTGCATAAAAAAAAATCAAGTACAAGTTTCACATGAAATAGGTAAGTTTTAATATCTATTCTATTATTTAATGCTATTTTTAAAAATAATTGTTATATCTACAGCTCACGGATCACACCGATGTTCCATGACCTGTGGATATGAAAATGATTTCAGGGGTTCCCCGAGATTTCAGACTGTTCCAGGGGTTCCTCGACGGTAAAAGTTTGAGAAAGTCTGCACTAGACAATAGGATGCAACATTAACTTTAAAATATTTAAAACCTCTCAACATTTTTTTTGTTATTATTGCCGCTCTTCTGCACCATTGTGTCACTTATAATGATAGCCGTGCAATAGATTTCTTCAATTCATCTTTTTGTTCTGGTCTCACTGTCAGATGTAGCCTTCTTTACTTTTATTGTTCCATTCCAAACAGGGCACCATATTCTCTTGCCTAAAGCAGGGCAAGCAGCGGGTTGAACGAAAAAAAAAACTCACAGATCCCTGCATCAACACAAGCAATGTTAATGCAGGGATATTTCCAGCTGTCTCTTTGTAATCTGACAAGGGGTTTTCAGCATGACCGTTCGACAGAAGCCGGTCTGTTGAACCAGCAGGACACACTTACTGAAATTCGGCCAGTTCTTGCTAAACCGGCTGACTTTCAGTACATGTATGCCTAGCTTAACTTCTTCTGTACTTTTGTTTCCTTCCTGTAGGGTCAGCTATGTACTTTTTCTCTTTCTGTATCATTTTTAACAGCTCTCCTCACTTGCGCCTTTTGCTTGCTGACACCTTGTCACTGCAAGCTACCTCTTTGTTCTGCTTCTTTTTTGCTCTTCTATTTCATTCTCTTCCTGTGCTCCTTCCAACTTATTCTGTTTTTTGACTAATGCTATGACGTTGTCTTGTCATGCATGCATACAGGCTGCTCTCTCATACCAAAATCTTTTGTTCTCATTGCCCCTACTATTAAACTGCCAGTAAACTAGTAGAATTTCTTGAACAAATAAATGTATAACAGTGTATGTGGTTTTGTTCGGGAAATTACATTCATTCCATAATCGAATGTTAAAAGCAAACAAAATTTTGAGACAGTTTTTGAACGATGTTCTTCCAGTCATCTAATTTGCAAAGAATTTTTGTGCTAATGTTCTACTAGTGCAGGGATATGCAATTAGCGGACCTCCAGTTGTTGCAGAACTACAAGTCCCATGACGTATAGCAAGACTCTGACAGCCACGAGCATGACACCCAGAGGCAGAGGCATGCTTATCCCTGTACTAGTGTATGGCCAGCATTAGCTAAAATCCATCTTTATCAAGCACAATTTTTGTCAATTACCTGAAATTGCGGGGCTATTTTCTTGGACATTTTGCCGATTCACAGGGCTAATCCTATATATTGACCTATGTTCTAAACACACCTGTTTTCATTTATTTACAGTACATACATTCAACGGATTGCCCAAGTGTTTTATTATTGTTAATCATTTTTATTTCCTATAATGAGCTTTGAAAAGATTACCTATATTCAAGATTAATGACCTTCTCTGTGTAATATAATACAAAATGATATATACCATTAAACATTAATTTTACAACTTCCATTTACTTGAAATTATATAATTTTCTATTAATTATTGCGCATTTATTAAATTAGGTTCTTCGTTTTTTAATATATAGTACCTGAATGTTTAATCAGAACTTAAATATGTTATTCCTTGTTAGGCATCTTAGAATGATGATATTTAATTTATATAGTTAAATTTTGTAGATGGAGAATATAGAGTCTACACCATTATCAATGTATGTAAACACTTATTGTAGATCATTGCATTTAGTACATTTCAGCCTGAAAATCCACTAATTTTTGTAAAATTTTCTGTCGATCTTCTTTTCTTAAAGTGGAGTTCCACCCAAAAGTGGAACTTCCGCTGGTTGGATTCCTTCCCCCATCAGGTGTCACTTTTGGCACCTTTCGGGGTGGAGGGGGAAGAGGACGCCTGTCTTTAGACAGGCGTCCTTTTCCACACAGCCGGGAGCTCTTGCCGGCTGCCGACGTCAGCAGCCCAGCTCCCTCCTCCCTGCTCGCTCTGCTACTGGCCACCTGGCCAATAGCAGAGCACAGCGGAGCCTCGCGCATGTGCAGTAAGGTGCCCGGTGTGAAGCTGTAATGCTACACGTCCGGGTTCCCTTACCCGCAATGGGCGTGGCTGCACCCAACCCCCGATCCGAAGATCGGCGGCGGGTGCAGACATCGCTGGACTCCAGGACAGGTGAGTGTCCTATTATTAAAAGTCAGCAGCTACTGTATGTGTAGCTGCTGACTTTTAATTTTTTTTCCCTGACGGACCTCCGCTTTAAGCCTAATTTGTTGTTCTGAATCACCTAACATTTTGGCCATGGTTGGCCCAAACATGTAAAGTTTTGTCTTGCTTGAAAATAAGGTCTTTCACATGCCTAAGAACCTGGCCTCTAGACTTCTTTATTGTCTTGTTTATATAAAGCTTAGATCATGGAAATTTAGTCACACAATAACAATATCTAATTTGTATTATTTTGTCATCTTTTAGATTTATAGTCTTTTACAGTTGGGATACAGTACTAGGCAAATATTTTAGGCAGGTGTGAGAAATGCGGTAAAGTAAGAATGCTTTCAAAAAAATAAATTTTTCACTTTTTTCTTATTTTTTTATCAATTTACAAGATGCAAACAGAGCGCACAGAAGAAAAATTTAAATCAAATCAATATTTGGTGTTACTATTCTTTGGCTTCAAACCAGCATCAATTCATACACTTGCACACAGTCAGGGGGTTTGTAGGATTACAGTTGTTATATGTATGTATGTGTGGAAAACCGGACTTTCTCCCTTGAAAAAGTCACGTGACCACGTTGGGAGAAGTCGGTAAAGCCACTTCCGGTTTCTCGTATACTCGGCAGCAATGGTGTGGAGGCGAGCTCCCTAAGGGTTTTAATGTAACAGAAGCGATTTTACAATATGTTCTATTTATGAGTGGGCACTATCTTTAACCACTTCCCGACCGCCATATGCAAAATGACGGCCGGGAAGTGGCTCAGTTATCCTGAATGGACGTCATATGACGTCCTCAGGATAACAAGCCGCCGCGCGCCCGGGGGGGCGCGCATCGCGGCGATCGGTGGTGTGGGAGGTCAGTCTGACCCCCCGCAATGCCGATCTCGGTAAAGTGCTTCGATCCGAAGCACTTTACCATGTGACCAGCCGTGACCAATCACGGCTGGCCACAGTGTAATACAGGAAAGCCGTTTATCGGCTTTCCTGTACTCAGGTCTGCAGACCTGATGAGGGGAGAGCCGATCGGCTGCATCCCTGACAGGGAGGGT
>BLSH010121841.1:380191-406984 GCA_018402905.1 Glandirana rugosa | reverse complement strand
GGCCGTCGTTCCTCAAGTACGTCGTCCCGGAGGGTCCCCAGAAAATTCGGAGTATGTGACGACAAAGACAAAGTCAATTACTTTGTTGGAGATTTACTTTAACTACTAGTAGTCGTTGACGAACCATATAAACCAATTAATATGTTGACCCATTTACTTTATTATCACGCGATTAGGTTAACTTTTTTTATATATATGTAAATACCATTTCTATGATGTGGATTTATCACGATGCTTTCCAGGACTTTGTTACAGCCATTTTTGTGCCTAAAAGTTCGGGTCCCCATTGATTTCAATGGGGTTCGGTGTCCGTGCGATCGTTCGGGTTCCGTCCGGACCCGAACTTTGTCCCGAAGTTCGGCCGGACCAGCAGAACCCGAACTTCCAAAGGTTCGCTCAACTCTAGTTATTGCTTGAGTATTAGCACTATTTAGGTGTAGTATCTTTACCATAAATGTATATATATTTTTTTCAATTGGATTAGCGCACTATTATTTCATTTACCCAGTTGTATAATTAACCAAATATACCAAGCAGTTGCTGATGATCATCAATTTCATTTAGAGGTTGTTTCATTAACTGAAACAGAAACAGCAGTGTATGAGGCTTAAAAGACCCCTGGGAGGCCCTGCTGCATGAACTCCTTGCTGCCGGCAAACTGTAGCCAGAGCATTGAGACAGCCTTTGCTTAATATTGTTGAAGTGAAACAGAGACTCATGGGCACAATGGTGCACGAAAAACTTACCTCCATTCTTGAAGACACACACACACCCAGTACCTTAAGTTCTGGAGTCCCTGGATTGATTAGAACACCGAAACAGACCAAAACCCGCTCTCTCTGTAACTCATCCTGGCTGCAGGTTTTGCGACCTCTCCTGTCGAACTACGAGGGTCCCTTCTCTCTTCTCCCCTCCCCTTTCTTTCTAATCTTCTCTCTTCCCATGCAAATTTCATCACCCTTCTCTGTCTTAGACTTTACATCCAATCTTCAAGTGGAAGTGGGTATACCCACCCCTCTCTACCTCAGCCCTCCTCTCTTGTTTTGGCAGCAGCAACAGCGTGTAGATCTCATTTATTTTCACCACCCTATAAGGCATTTTTTTTATAGCTAAGAGGAGCATCCTCCTTTTTCTGATGATCCACAAGTGACAAACCAAAGAGCTTCTTTTCTGCCATTTATATAGTTTTCTATGATTCAGCTGATGTTCCTTGCTACGATATTGTGAATAATATTCTTGCATGCCTTTGTTTCTACATTTGCTTCTTTGGACTATAGTTGTCTGTTTACAACTTCTTTGTAACACCTTGAAAATCCCAATAAATTATTTGTTTCACTGAGTGAGGAACAGCCAAACTCTGCCACTAAGGTGAGGTTGCGGAAGATTGCAAAGCAGACCGTGGTTTCAGAATGTGCTGTTCAAGCTCTATTGAAGGAGCAAAGAAACAGGCAATGTTGAGGACCTTAGACACAGTGGTCGGGGAAGGAAACAATGCAGCAGATGAAAGAAACATCATGCTTACTTCTCTTTGACATCAGAAAATGTCCAGGTGTGTCATCAGCACAGAACTGTCAGAAACCAGTGGGACCCAGGTGCACCCATCTACTGTCTGAAGAAGTCTGGCCAGAAGGGGTCTTCATGGAAGAATTGCAGCCAAAAAGCCATACCCTGACGTGGAAACAAGGCTAAGTAACTTAACTATGCATGAAAACATAGGAACTGCGGTATATAAAAATGGCAGCAGGTGTTTTGGACAAATGAGTAAAAATTTGAAATATTTGTCTGTAGCAGGAGGCAGTTTGTTTGCGAAGGGCTGGACAGCAGTACAATAATGAGTGTCTGCAGGCAACAAAGAAGTGTGGTGGAGGTTCCTTTCAAGTTTGGGTCTGCATTTCTGCAAATGGAGTTGCAGATTTGGTCAGGATCAATGGTGTCCTTAATGCTGAAACATACAGGCACATACTTGCCATCATGCCATACCATCAGGGAGGTGTGTAATTGACCCCAAACGTATTCTGCAGCAGGACAACAACCCCAAACATGCAGCCAATATCATTAAGGACTAGCTTTGGCATAAAAAAAGTACAAAGAGACCTTGAAGTGATGGTTTAGCCCCCACAGAGCCCTGATCTCAACACCATTGAGTCTGTAAGCTTACATCCCCAGAAGATCTATGATTAGCTCCCCAAGATGTTTGAAACAACCTACCTGCTGAGTTCCTTCTAAAACTGTGTGCGAGTGTACCTTGAAGCATTGATGCTGTTTTTAAGGCAAAAGGTGGTCACACCAAAAATTAATTTGATTTGGAAAACGATTAACATTTGTATGTCTGAAAGCATTCTTAATTTACAGCATTTTTACATACCTGACAAAAACGTTTGCACAGTAGTATATGTGTTGACATACTTTAAAATGGGTCACCTCAAAAAGGATACGTTCAGCTTTTTTTGGTAAAAAAATGGTTTCCAAATGGCTATAGACGTGCGTGTTTAATATTTTAGCTCTCAGACATGTGTTACTGGGGTTTCTTTGAAATACTTGTGTAAGATCCCTTTCCTTCAGCAAAATGGGCCTATGCTTCCTAAAAATATTAAAGACATTTTAAGGATTGTCATAAATATGGGCTATCATCTGCTTTTACCTTTTTTTTCTGTTTCTGATCATGTTGATTTCAGCAGAGATTTTTTACTTCTGTTCTTCATATTTTTTCTATAGGAAATCTGCAAACATTTTTGATGTACCCCCTCAGAGGACTTCTCTGACTTTATTTTTCACAATAGAAAAAAATTTTTTTTGCCTGCTGTGGGTAATCCTTTCTTCGGGGAATTTGCATGCTGACCCGCACAATTGACTAAACCATTTGTTTCGATATTGTATATTGCTGTACGGATTTTACCATCCTTCTCTTTCTTTATGGACAAGTCCAAAAAATTGATAGATGCTCTGTGGAGTTCATCTGTGAAGAACATCCGGCGGTGCCTAGTGTTCATATCATAATTCCTTTAAAGGAACTTTCAGATTTATTCCATAAAATAATACCATAATCAATTAATCAAAAAAATTAATACATTGCAGCTGCATTTGTTTTCAAAGAGAAGTTAATTTTTTTTTTCAAAATCATACTTACCTAGGTGGATGCAGCATTGGTCCCCCATCGGCACTAAGCTCAGTTCTCAGAGCTCTGTGAAAAAAGAACTGGTGACTGTCAGTCACAGCTCTCTGCTTTGCCATCCCAAGCTCACTGGAGCGCTGGGCTGTGGAGGGGACGGGAGCAGCTGGCTCAGGCTCTCAGTGGCTTGCTGAGAGGCTGAGCCAGGTGCGGGTCAAGGGTTCTGGGCAGATCCCAACTTTGTCAGAACTTGCCTAAGCCTGGACCGGCTCTGTGATGTCAGCAGACAGTGTACTTCAGCTCGCTGTCTGCTGAAAACGGGCCACAGGAGTGCAGGACAAACTGCACACCTGTGATCCATGGGCGAAGTACAACCAAACAAGTCTTGGCTGTAAACCTCCTTTCATTTTTTTCAGGTGAATAACATTTCAGCAAGTAGAGAAATTGACATGTTCATCTTACCAGAGACTTAGTCCATTCCTACGAGTTTACAGGAAAATACAAAGAACCTTATCTTTATTGTGTGAACTACTATACTAGTCTCATGAATCCACCATGCAATGGAAATGAACAAAGGCAGGCATGTTTAAATTCCAACAAAAACATTAGTCTCCTACGAATGAGTGTAATAGCTTAGTAGTAGCTTGACCTCTACTATGTTCGCTAGGAAACTTAAACAAATTTCCCCTACACATGTCTACAAGCTTAGAACCCAAAATGGCAACACAGTCTCACACCCACAAGAAGTAATGGACATTTTTACCAACTTCTATCAGAACATATTGTCCAATCCTCATCCTACCCCGAACAGAGAAGCTCAGACCTGGTTAGATAATATTAAACTACCCTTTCTTACTCCCTCCCAAATAGATAAGCTTAATTCCCCCTGTACAGAGACAGAAATTAACGAAATCATTAAATCTCTCAAAACATCCACTACACCTGGCCCAGATGGATTTTCATCAACATATTATAAAATATTCTCTAACATACTAACTCCAAGGTTGACCAAATTTTGCAACCATATATTGAAAGGAAATGATTTCCCTGATGACATGCTTCTTGCAAATCAATCACTGAACCCCAAACCCCAAAAAGATCATTCCTTACCACAAAACTTCAGACCGATTTCGGTCCTAAATAACGATATTAAAATCTTTGCTAGATTTCTTGCCAATAGACTTGTCACAGTAATAACATCTCTAGTGAATCCAGACCAGACCGGTTTTATCCCCAGCAGGCAAATTATTGACAACACCAGACTTTTAACGAATATAATCCAAGATGCCAATTCCTCACTACTCCCAACCTGCTTAATCAGCTTAGACATACACAAAGCCTTTGATAATGTAAGTTGGAATTATTTAAACTTTATACTCACTAAAGTGGGCATCCCCAATAATTTTATCAGAGGTTTCAATGCACTATACCATAACCCCCAAACTAGAATCAAAATACCCGGTTGCAATTCACAATTTTTCCCCTTGAAAAGAGGTACTAGACAGGGCTGCCCTTTATCCCCACTACTTTTTGGCCTTGCTATCGAACCGTTGGCACAAGCTATTAGAGACCATCCTAAAATTAAGGGATACCCCAAAGCCCAAAGCGAATTCAAATTGAGTTTATATGCGGATGACGTAATGTTGTTCATCACAGATCCTTTAGAATCAATTCCAAACCTACTCGTAGTTCTAAATATATTTCACAACGTTTCGGGCTTGGGGGTAAACTTGGATAAATGTTCAGCCATAGCTATTAATATACAACCTAATCTATTAGGAAAATTAAAAAATCTATTTCCCTTCAAATGGTGTTCATCCTCTTTTAAATACCTAGGCATCTATATTACTTCTACATATAACACGCTATTTCAAGCAAATTTTCCCAATCTCTTCAGCAATATTCTTAACCTTCTTAAAAACTGGTCTAACTACCGTATCTCCTTTCTGGGAAGAATTTGCGCCGTTAAAATGGTGATACTACCTAAACTCATACTATTTTAGAGCCCACCCAATATTAATACCTAAAAATAAACTGGAATCAATCCAGAGATCTATTAATAAATTCATATGGATAGGTGGCAGACCCAGATGCAACAATGCATTGCTTCATAGACCACAAGCATTGGGAGGTTTGGGCATACCTAACCTTTGGCTCTACTTTTTATCCGCCAGATTTCTCCAACTTGCACAATGGTCTAGCTCCATTAAATCAATACCATGGATATTCTTTGAACGCAATGTCATCTAGCCATTTAGGTTGGAGAGCATTGCTTGGTCCAACATATCGAACTCAAAATTTATAAGCTTAACAAAATTGTTGCCCATTCTCTCCAAATGACAGAGGACAGATTTCTGCTCTATATAAACACTGCATCAATCCCCAAATTTTAGACAAATCTAAACCTATGCTCCAATGGGAACAAGAACTCAACTGCAGTATCGCTATAAGGGATTGGCATACAATGATTGGCAATCTTCGTAAGAGCTGTTGTTCCCCTGCTATTCGGGAATCCCCATTTAAACTTATGACCAGATGGTATATGTCTCCTTCTAGAATATATCAATACTATCCTAACTCCTCTCCCAACTGTTATAGAGGCTGCCCAAATGAAGGAACCCTTTTACATATATTCTGGAACTGCAAAAATTTAGATTCAATATGGAAATCCACCACAAACATTGCAGTCAAATTAACGGTTGATACAATCTCTCTTTCTCCTCAAATATGCCTTCTATTCAGGAAAGTCCCCAACGTTCCTAGTCACATAAACAGATTGTTGCATACCCTCTGTAGTGCTATCATCTGGATGATCGCATGCAATTTGCGTACCCCTCGTATCTCATGGCAACAAGTTATTTCAAGGATGTCTACAATTAGACTAACAGAATATATTCATTGTACTCTACATGACCAAATTAGTTCATATGAACAAAAATGGGCTCTTTGGGATTCTATTAGCAATGACTAACTATCTCTTATGTATAACTCACTACCTGACATCCTTTTTTGTTTGTTTTTTTTTACTATGTTTTTATTTGTCTACCTCTTTGATTACACTGTTAACATATGATGTAATAATTTTTCTTTTTTGTTTGTACCTACCCTTCCAATAAAACTTTTTGTAAACAAAAAAAAATAGCTTAGTAGGGTATAAGTGTTGTTCCACTGCACATCTGGGTAATCTCTTAGGGCCTTGCTGCCCTCTAGAACTGGGGATGTCCTATAAACACTTAAAAAGAATAAAAACAAAAGCGGGCACACAGGCCTACTACATTATGCCACAAATATTTTAATAAGAAATAGATGAAAACTACTCACAAACACATAAAATAAAAACACTTGTCTAGCCACTCATCTGTGGCTTGGTGCTTCCAGATTGCAAAGCCTCCAGTGCATAAGGGGGAACCTTACTGGAGTCCCTGCATGCTGACATATTTCAAAAGGGTTCCCTTCATCAGAGCCAAAGGGAAACCCTTTGAAACACATCAGCCTGCAGGGACTCCAGTGAGGTTCCCCCTTATGTACTGGAGATTGTGCAATCTGGAAGCACCAAGCCATGGATGAGTGGCTAGACAAGCACTTTTATCTTGTTGACTAGGCTCGCGCACCCTCTTTAGTTTTTATTATGTTTGAAGTCCAGCTTGTGTGACAGCTATGGCTAGCCCCATAGATACAATAGACAAATAATGTGTGTAGACATAAATGCACAAGACGTGTGTCGTTTATAAAATCGCCAGGTAAATGTAAAAGTAAAAAAAAAATTAATGCAGCCACCACATTTAAGGACTGGTAATCTGCAATATATTAAATTTATTGGGGGAAAGGGGGAGAGAGTATGCTTTAACTAAGTGAAACACAGTTAAACAATGTAATTAAGACATGAATGCCAAAAACATTGCTGAGGACCAGGTCATATTTTAGAAAGTCATAAAAAATACTTAAGGAAAGTCCCAAAAATCCCTGAAGGTATAACAGCATATATAATTTATACATTTATTAAACCAGACCACACAAACATGACTTGTCTCACTTTTAATTGTGAAAGCAGCATTTTCCCACAATGTATAAATACTGTATTTTAAACGCACATGAAAAATACAACTTCTAAGGCACCCAGAAATGTGTCCATTTACTAGTTACAGGACCATTAACAAATATTTTTTTTTTTGTTTTCTAAACACGATCAATATACCTATTCAGAACTATTTACAGGAAGAAAAAGGAGGACATGTGACATGTACCATGTGATACTAAATATATAATATACAAACATTATATATACACATTTGCATGTCTTATACCATCTAGCAAAAAATAAGGAACTATAGTTCTTCAACAGTGCAAACAAACATAACAATTTTTTTCATTGCAGAAACCTAAACATGAACTTTTATATTTAAACTAAAACTTATCAAATGGCTTTATGCCCTTGACCAGCAATTTAATTACCGATTGAATGAGCAAGTTTAACAATTATGACATTCAGAAAAACTGCTCAGATGTACAGCCTATTGTTGTGGAAATGAGTGTGCTTCGGTGAAATCTTAAAGGGGTTGTCCACTAAAAACAAAACAATAAAAACAATCCCTTGATTTCCTATAGGTCATGGATACTCTAGTCGTGAGATCTCCCTGACGTAGTTTCTGATTCTGTTTCTGGGAGGGTTTCAATGCTTGAGCAGCTCCTCTTGCATTCTCCAAAATATTCATATAAATAAAAGAAAAAAGAAAAAAATCACAAAGAGTGTGACCCCCCATAATAGTTACAGTAGGTGTACAGACCCAGGAACTGAAGCCAAAATCTATCTCACCAGCAAGATCCCTGAGAAATATAGGAAGTTGTCAAGTGGTTTAAATTTCCAGTATTTCTCAAAAACTGAACTAGAAGTTTTGTGTGTACTGACCTTTAGAAAAGACCTTTTCAAAATGACTAATTTGGGTGGATGCTAATGGAGGAAGCCTGTGAGTATATACACTTAGCTCATTTATATTCAGCTTCCCTGTGCTGCCCCTCTGCTGAATTGTTCTGTCAATTACCTAAAGTTTCTGGGGATAGAGGAGCATATGACCTCCTTCCGGGATGCAGTGCTTGCACCTGTGTAGCTAGTCTTAAGGCCTGAAAATTGTCATCTGAGTGGCATTGCTTCATCAACCCTATGTAACCTTCAACAGAGGTGATACAATGTGTAGGAAAAAAGTACTGGGAAGGGGAGTATAAGCGGTTTGGGGGAAGGTTAATAAGAGACTGTCCCCTATGGCCTCGATGGGCTAATTTACAGAGTCTCTATAAAAACTGAACATTTGCTACAAGTTGTCCTTAAAAAGCATGCTCCACCACCTGGAGTGCAACACATGTGGTTCAATACTCACTTCAGTCTCCTTGTTCCATCAATCTTAACTATATGGTTCTGCCAAGAGATGCACAGCCTTTCGTGCAAAAGTGTGCCCATCGGGGTCCTTTTCATCCTGCCTGATTCGTTTCTAAGGGAAGCTATATTCATGGGAGTGATTCTTCAAAGTACAACATAGCTTTAGAATGTGGCTGCTGCATGCAGGAAAAAGACCAGAAAGGATCAGAAAAAAGGCTATGCAGCTCTTAGCAGGAACAGTGCAGATCAGTGGAACAGGGACAGAGGTAAGTGGCAGCCAAGGGTGGAAGGGACATGCCCTAAACTACAACTTTTACTAAAGGACCAGTTTTCATTTAAAGTTAAGGAGCAGAGACCAAATTCTTTTGAAAAACATAATAGTAGACAAATTGAAGATACATTTAATAGACAGGCTACCTCTGTAACCTCCCATCCAAAATAAACAGCACAATTATTCTGGTATTTAAAAATTTCCCTCCTTGTACTACATATGTGCAGTATAACTCTCGGACAACTAACTGATCAGTGTAAGTCAAAGGTTCAATAACCAACCTGTGACTGGAGATCACCTTCAACAATGATTGTTTAAACACAAAATCATGAAAATTTCCCCTACAAATTGCACTCTCGACTTGTGAAGTGCTACAGAATATATTGATGCTATATAAAGAAAAAAAAAACAATATTAATCCACACAAAGGACCAACAGGAAGACACAGCGATGCTGATGGTTAATGGATGGCTTCTGCAAATTCTGCATATGTAGTTTGATCAAGAGATACATTTGGTCCCGGAGCTACAAAAAATCCCTTTTAATGGTCAGAGTGATTTTGTTGCAGTTTTGTGTTACTGCATGATGAGATTTGCCCATTGAAATTTGAATTTGGAAGACAATATGACTCCTATAATAAAGTTCATATATAACTTATTCAATGTCAGTGGATGTTAAAATACCATTACAAAAGCTAGTAAAGTTTGGAGAGCAGTGATAATACATCTGTCCAGCATGCTTTAAGTTACATCCTACAGCAATAACTTCTTTATATACAAACATAATTTGTTCATATTGCAAATAAAGATGCAGCAGGGGAGCTGAGTCTTGTCATCCTATACGTTATAATGCTTTGTACTAGCTATATTTACATACAAATTAATTGCTAAGGAGATCATATCAAAGCCACTTCATGGACACAGGCACTGGCCCTTTAAAAGCAAAGGGTTGTGCCAATTTTTGATGATGAAATAAAAAAAAAAAAAAAACCTGTATTGCCTGGTCAACAAGAAAGTTCTTTCTGACACAAGAAAACAGGTAATATCTAGGTGTTTATATGGGTCTATTTGTTGCCTACAGTGGTAGGACAGTGGAAGGAAGAACTCTTTTTGCTGACTGCAACAATAAACCAGTTTCATTCTTGCTGCTAAAAGAATAACTGATAAGGCCCTTTATGATTGGGAATATCATTTATATATGAAATTCATACCAATATATTTAAATCAATAAAAAAAAAAAAATACATTACGCATTTAAGCATTATTGACAAGGATAATGGTGTTTTTTTCCCGTAAACCACATTTTGTTCAAAAAGGTTGAGTCTTATGTGAAATGAGTTAAGGGAAGAGCACTTTTACAACATTCAAAGACATCATAGACAGCTCTCTACCACCAACTTGTGGCAACAGTTTGAGGAAAGCTCCTTTCTGTTACATCAAGACTATGTTTGTGTGCCCTAGGCCAGCTCCATAGAGAAATGATTTTAGGAGTTCAATGTGAAGGAACTTAAGTGGCCCATACAGAGCCCTGATCTGATCCTCAACCCTAATAAACATCTTTGGGATGAGTTGAAACACCGATTACAAGAAAGGTCTTTTTGTCCAACATCAGTACCTGATCTTTTGGCTGAATGGGCACAAATTCTGACAGACACTCCAAAATCATTTCAAAGACCCGACTACTGGAAACTGAAATAGGAGTGTCTATTATGGGTCACTGTACATCTGTATTGGTCTCTGTGCGGTCTTAATAAAGCCCAACTGAAAGATCTGTGGTTCTACGTTTCCATTTTCCTTTGCCAGAATTTATTACATTTTTTAAAATAAAATCTAAATTATGTGTTTCTCAAAAAACATTTTTGATTGTAGGTCGCGTTCTGTCAATTGCGAGAGGACGCAAAAACACTATATTTGGCAGAACACATTTCCTGAAAAGAATATGGAGGTTACCATTTCTGAGCTTTCCTACAAGTGCTGGTTGCCCTGCTGCCATGCTCATCCCTCTTGTTTGAAAACTTTGAGTCACTGACTGAGAAAAAGTATGTAGACAAGGACTTTTGACTTGCCTAATCTGCACTTGTTCCATACCAGTCCTCAACTTCTCAAAAGGAGGTCAGCAACTATTGCCCCCATAGATCTCTCATGGTAACAGTAACTTAAAGTGGAACTCAACAAATTAATATTTGGTATGTTATAGTGAACATCTAGAAAAATAATTGATACTGTGTGAATCAAAATTATTTGATGCTTCTGACTGCTAGTCTCATGGGATTTAGTGATGTCACTATTGTTGTGCTCATTGTTCTTATTGCTGGAGGCTCTGACATGGGGAATGATGGAGAAGAGCTCCGAGACTGCAGTCCTTAAAGGGGTCGCAATAAAAGGTAAGAGTGCCATAATGTGTAAATAATATACTGTGTATGCTTGCACATTATGGCAAAAAAAGCTTCTGAGGGCCTCAAATATTTATTGTGGTATGGCGGTTTTATTCTGCTTTAAATGTGCTTAGGAAATGATACCGCTAACCAATGACCGTGCTCCAAGCTGTGTTTCAGTGATCTATCACTCCATGCAACCATAGCACTTTGTTTTTGCAGCTAGTTCACAAAACTTCAAAAGTTTCAACTTTTAGCAGGTCTTAAAGATGTTCTGCAGAAAAAAATTATAATGTTAGCCACAGCAGTCGTCTAGTCAGTGGTTTGCAGTTCCACCTGCTCCATGAGTTCCATAGGAAAGCCATGGTTTGTTGTGAACTCACAGCCCTTGTCTAGCAATAACCTTGCTAAGATTATCAGGATGTTAGGGAGGGTGCTGCTGAAGAAGAAGGCTGACACTTTAAAAAAAATTATCTCTAGAAATGGATGAGGTTAATGATGCACATTATTTAGTGGCCCTCTGTGATTAAAATTGGTCCTGAAAGGTAAGTGTCTCACTAACAATGATGGGCAATGACATAGCTCTTCAACTCTGACTACATTTCAAGACATGGCTGATGGGTATTAGTGTCACATGGTGAAATACTAACTCTCCAACTATAGGAAATAATACTTGTTCTCAGTCTGTGCCATTTTGCACATAAAAAGTCCGGTAACAAAAATACTTTCTTCCCTGAAAACTGTAGCCTAAATAAATATAACTTGAGCAAAGAAACACTAGAAGTCACACAAAACACAAGCCACATCAGTATCATTGCCTTAACAAATAACTTAACAATAATTTATTAATTACAACTATCTTAGGTAAACTGAATGCTTTTTCACATTTGTGTTAGAGAATTTTATCATACCATATATTGGTAGTTTCAGAGACGTGTGTGTGTTACACAATATATACCATCTATCATAAATAATAAAAAAAAAAAATACAGCCAGCATAGGACTGTCATAAACGTTCAGTGACACTAACTTTTTAGACCCTTTCTAATGATTTGATGATTGAATGTGCATCAGTTAATGATATATGTCAAACTTACGAAAAAAAAAAATGTAAGTCCAAACATCTGACCTTGGCCATGTAAGTGATCAAGGACTAAATAATGCAGACTTTTTAAACCAAGGTCCCTTGGGACCTCAAGTTCACCCAAAGGTGTTTTTTGAGCAATTTCTGACTCTTGGATAAGTAAGCATGTACACAAATGAGCTTTCAAACTTTTTATGGGGGATGCATTCTTTCAGCTGACTACCCGTGTAATGAGGCCCTTCTCTCACTGATTCCCCAATAACCACAATTGTAAGGAGGTCCTTCTCCCACTGATCACAAATGTAAAGAGGCACTTTACATTGACCATCATAGTGTGCGGACATTTCTCCACTAAATTAAACAGTGAGGCAACACTGCATATATCACTGTCAGCAATTATTTTCTGGCCATTATGTTTTATTATTATTATTAGTTTTATTCCATTATTATTACAAAAAAAAAAAATTCTTGCATAGAACAGCCCTGGGTGTCAAATACATCTCCACATTTCTTATTTTTTTTATTTATATTAGCTATACTAAACAGGGGGTTCCTGTGGACCTGGAAGTTATTTTAGGGTTCCTCCATGTTAAAAAAAAAAAGGCTGAGAAGGGCTGTAATAACCGAAGAGAATATTTTGCAGACATGGAAGAGCTTCTCATAGCAACCAGAGAAAAACTTTAGAAACAAAAGAAAAACATGAGAAAATCTTATTTTTTTTACTTTACTCTTCATAGGTTAACCACATTAGAGTGTTTTTTATTGTTCAACCATATGTACAATGGTGTTCTGAGGTCTTTGCATATATCCTAAAAATGGTGACATGCAAAATTCAGCATGAGTATCTCCAAAAGATAACAAGCTGACTGAAACTTGAACTCGATCATTAGACCGGCTTCTGTTGAACAGATGGAGGTGGAACCGGCCGACTTCGGGATGTGTGTACCAGGCTTAACTCTAGCCAATGTCCCATTTTTCAGTTTTTAATTTTGGGTGGGAGATTGACACCTATACTGGAAAAAAAGAGATCGGCTTTCAGCAAAATAGGAGGGTATGTTCCGCTATAAAAACACAGTCAGAAGTTCTGTCTCTTCCCCACCCTACTAAAACTGCATAGATTCATTTCTGTTTCCTGAAGTCAGCTTAGTGAAATATGATGGGTGGTTTTGATTTACTGCAATCTTTATGTTACCCTTTTACTTATTTTTTAAGCCTTTGAGTTTGTGAAACTAAATTCTTAAACAAGAGATTGTAATTAATGTCAAAGTGTATAAAACATATATGCTAGGTGCAGAAGCATAATAAAGTAATTCAATAACAACAATAATCAATGGTGATATCCAAGTGCAGTAATTGATCACAACCAAATGCACTCCATTTTCTGGAGTCAAATCAATGAAAGATCACTAGGAGTTGGCTTGTTTTGATCAAGCTGGATATAAAAGGCAGATATACAATTCTGTACATGGTATATGCATATTTTCTCAAGCAACACACTAAAAATACAATTATATCACCAGAACCATTTTTAACCTTTGATTGCTTGTAACAAATAGAATTCTTTTTTTCTTTTCATCCAAGTTTTCCATATTGCAGTGACATTATCCTGTGCTATCTGGACTTTGTCAGGGTTTATAACCTGCAACCTTTCCCTCATCAGATTTAAACAATCACTCCCACTAATTTTCAAATTGAATATATTAGGTCACGTGTTTGTTATCGTGAACCTTTCAGACAGTTGTGGTGTACTGCTTCTTCCTTTTTGTATCACCCAAAGTCATGAGAGCTAAGCATCTCCTTGGAATCCTGCTACAATGTACTTTGGGATAAACAATGGCTAGATGTGTCCTAATCCTGGTACTTGTGGTGGAATGTTGCAGCTAAGAGAGCCCATGAGATTTGTTCTAGTCCTCCCTGCGTGGTGCACCCCAAGGCACAATTCTTACTGTCTCATTGTTGAAAAGTAGCCTTTTTGGACATGGCTATCCATGGTCATAGATACTCAGAGGAGTACTTGACACACCTTAAACCAGTGACATGGTGCACAATTTTCACTGAAATAAGTATGGTTTCTCCTTCTCCCTTACTGACCAGCTTTAGACTCACCATGTAGCAGAGGATACAAAACATATATACAGTACTGCATAGTAGACCTGTGAAGCAACGCTACAGACTTGCTGAAGGAATGCCTTTCACATGTCCCCCTGTGTTTGGTCATATGCCATTAATTGAGGTGGATTCACCAAGAGTACCCTGCAACTGGCCTGTAGCTGTCCTGTGCATCAATGCCACCTAGCACATCTGCACGCTACCTTTTGCATTATTTCAGCTTCACAATAGGGTAGTATAAGTGGTTCAGGAACCCTGCCAAGGCCGCCCCCCACCAATGCAGGGGCCAACTTGCAGTGGTGTCCGCTGCAATCTTGATTTCTATGCCACTGCCTTAGATGCTGTATAATCTGTTTCTGGAAAATCCAGGTTTCAAAGTTCATGAGTAGGGACATCTAAGTCGAAGATGCAACTACACAGTTTCTTTTACTCTAAATACACCTAAACTTTGTGAGTGCCAGAGGAAAGGGCTGTCTGATAGTCTATGCCAGATAGATTAACCAGATTCTCAGTAGTACCAGAGCCTTCTTTCTGAGAGTGTCTAAGGGATGAGCTGTCTGATGGACTATGCCAGATAGCCTAACCAGATGCTCAGTAGTACCACAGCCTTATTTCGGAGAGGGTTTGAAGGAAGAGCTGTCCAAAAGACTATGCTTCCCAACAGCAATCAACCAAATTCTCAGAGGAAGAAGAGTTAATTTCATTGCTTTGGGAAAACACAAACTACCAAACAATGATTCCATCAGGAATTTTCATACTTGAGGGCCATCTTCCTTTACAAATATTCAAGTATTCTAGTTTGCTGTGACATGAAGGTGCTTATATTGTTTTAAAAAAAAAGTATACAAAAAAAAAGAAAAAACAACTTGGAAGTTTTATACAATTAATCTGGGAGATCAGACTAGGTGACAAGCAGCTTGTGTGGGCATTTCCCACAAATGATGTAGCTGGGGTACATTTCACAGCCATTGTCTGCAAATTAGTAAGGGAAGCAACCCCACACCATTGCCCTCCATGGGCACTGACTCCAACAGAGGCATGGAGGGGCAGGGGAGTGAAATGAAGGTTAATATATGCTGCTGGGGTGGACTAAATTAAAACAAACTTGTTGCTTTGCCCTACATTTGTAAAGAACAGATGCACTTTACATGGCTTCAATGGTACACATGACAGAGCACTTCTATCCTCTTCTGTCTCATGACTGGCTGTTTAACTGACCAACCTATTGGTTCAGCCAATGCCAATTGCAGGAGGAGGGTGAAAACGTGGACAGAGACACTTTGGAAATATTGTCAAGGAACAAATTCTAGTTCTTCATAGCTTAAAGGAAGAGATGTCTAAAAGAGTCATACATTGTCTACAACCAAAAATGCTGGAAACAGCAAAGGTAAACAAGCGACCAATTACATTGGGCCTAAAGATTAAAGGAAATATGTGTTGAGTGAAAACAAGCATATTCCCATTCCTGACCTCCTCCTGAAAAAAACATCTGTCTAGCTGCCATGCATGTGCATTCAATACTTTCTGAACCAATAATCGGTAAAAGCATGCAGCCAGTGCCAAGAGAAATATGGACATTACCAACCTCCTCCTGAAAAAAAGGTCATTGCCTGGCAAGACAGCCTGTTCCTTTGACTTTGGTACTTTCTCACTGACTTGGAATTCCTGATTTATGTACTTATTCTGGGAGAGTGACACAAAGTCCTGAAGCCATTACATCAACACGACAGCTAAGTAACAAGCATATTCAACAGAGGTCTACAAATCCAGCCTCCATATATCTCTCAGCACAGGTTTCCTTGAAGTCAGCCTGGGGTTGGAACTTCTGACCTTCAGATATGTTTTAGGTCAAAGACATAAAAATTATTGAAAATCTTGAATCAACATGACTACCAGGCAACTAGAATTTTCTGAAGGAGGAGTAGGTCTACATATTTCACTTAGCATAAGCATAATCTACATGGTAAATGAGAAAAAAGATCATGTTTTTAATATACTAAAAAAGCAGTCATATGGTGGTCATAGATCTAGAACACTTATTCTGGAAGTCTAGAAGATGCTTCTTGTTTTTTAAATTACACATGGTCTTCGGTTATAGTAAATCTAATTTGACTATGTATGTGAAAATTCCACAAAGAATAACAGATACACTTAAAAGACAAAAATAAAGAGCATGGTCCTAGCTCTCCAAAGTACAGCAAAGAATATATAAAATAAATATGACTACGATGAGATGGTGAAGCCCTGAACCTCATTTAATTAATCTGTAACAATATGAATGTGCAACCTCTGACACAAAATGTGAATTTCAGCAAAATTAATCAGAGAAAACTCATTTCAGTGGCTTTGGACATTCACAGGCTATGGACATTCAAATATTTACATTTTATCAACAAGAAATAAATTTGCTTTACAGCATGGTGCCATTGGCCACTAGTAGTTGAATGCACCGTGGAGAAATTCATTCTCAAAGTTCAAAACAAAAGTACTGAAGTCGTTCCACTCTTTCTCTAAGCAGCTCAGATAACCCTGCCCCCTCTCCCAGCAGGGAACTCAGAAGTCTACCAATTTGAAACATAAGTTTGGAGCGGGTGCTGGCAAGGGGAAGCAGGGTGAGCTGAGCTGCAGAGTTACTGTTGGAAGGAGTATAGTTAGCTGTGTTGATGGCTTAACATAAACCTATGGCTTACCATGGAAAAAATATGGGCTGTAGCACTCAAATATAAGTGCATCTGCACTTAGTTTTCACTCAGGCCTCATTCACATGGCCAAATCGGCCATGGTACAGCAAGTATACTGTAGATATCTGCTGCCGGGAGCCCAAGTGTTTGTGGCCAGCCATAACCAGAAGGCCTGTACTAGGCAATTTCAGGCAGAAAGGAGCCATGGCTGTCTGCTGCTGTAATTATGTAACCACACATCAAGCATTTACATGTGGTTAGGGGAAGATGATAATTCTTCAATGCAATCTACCTGCGTCCAGGGACCATCATCTGTCCCTAAGTGCATGTAATTGCTTAATATTTGGGTACATGCTTACAGCGACAGATAGGTGTGACTCTAGTCTGCCTGTCATTGACTTGTACAGGCTTTCAGTCAGCAAATGCACGCAAACACAGGGACTCCCGGCCGCAGATATCAGCAGCATACTTGACCCCTGCAAAGTCCCACACACACATGTTGGGCCTTCAAGAGAATGCCACCTAATGCAGCTTCCTAGGATAGCGTGACAAAAATGCTGCAGTGCTCCTGAGATCAGAGCAAAGTTGTCACTTTTATGTAGGATGTGCCTGCTTGAATCAACATGGGATGAAAAAATGCTACAGGGGGCGTGACATTGTCATTGCCGATTTACAAACCTGCAGCTTGTTAATCAGTGCTTGGCCACACCTAGTCCTGCCCACTGTTTTCCAGGTGGCACTGCCTCAGTTACTTAACCCTCCCAATACGAGCTGCAGTGTCTGGAAAGAAGCGTGTGTGAGACAAAAATGACAGGATTTGGAACAGCCAGGGAAGGCAAAAAAAGTTTTTGCTATTGCATTACATAGGAACTAGATTTGGGACTTAGACTGTCATAAGGAGCCTTTAGATGTAATTTAAGGGGCGTGGACAATTTTCATGTTTCTGCTGTAATATTGGAGGATAAATAACTCTAATATCACTTCAGATAGAGAGGTCAGTGAGGGGCTTGTTTTAAAGTGCCATTACTTTGTGTTAATATTACAAAAATACTTGAATGCCCATACCTGTTCATAGGCTCACTTTAAGTAAATGTAACAAGGCATTAACAAAAAACACCACCACAGAATTAAATTTTTCTCTGAATGGAAGATGGTGGGGTAATCTATGAGCGTAATTACATATCCACATCCTTTGTGTAAAGGTTCAGTAATGTTCTCATGTTCTTCTGGTGATTACTCACATCTTTTAGGTCAGCAGATTCAAAATGGCATTACATTTGTTGCAGGCAGCAATAAGCACGCAGAAAAGATGAGCGGGTTAAAAAAAAAAAAATACAAAATAGAACAAACAAAAAAAAAAAAGCAACAAAATTTACAGCCATTCATTGTCATCTGGGGCTAAAATTGTAATATTGCAAAAAGGCTGATCCCATCAACCAACACTTAATTGAATATTCCGTGTATAGGTTATTTTAAAGTCACAATTTTTTGGTTGCATAACATAAAAAAAAATGCTTACCAGCTGACAATATAACTACAATAACTTACTTAAACTGGCTATTTTACAGAATAGCATGTGATGTATTACAACAAAGAAAGGAAAAAAACATAAAAACATCAAAACCCAATTATATACATAAATTATCAATACTTAAGTTTAAATAAAATACAAATACATACAAAGTGCAACTGTCACATTATATAACTAAATTTGCAGACTTCGTCATGATCACAATGATCACATAATTAAGTGAAATGGCGGGTCACAAGATAATATTCTGGGTGAAATGTGTTCTGTGGCTTATGGAATGTTACTCTCTGTGCGTGGAGAGGTGGAAGTTTCAGTATTCGGTATATAGAGTCTATATACCAACTTATGTTAAATATTAAAAAAAAAAAAAAAATAAAGAACAAAATTAGGCTGGAAGCAGTGGGACAGACTCCTTGGAATATCTCATTGCATAATTCTGGGCACGGCTAGCATGTCCCAGACGTCTTTCAAGGTTACCGCAGATGTGAAGATGGAAGTAGTGGAGAGAAAAGCCTTCGTAATGGTCTGATAAGAAGGAATTAGACTTCATAGATTTTGTCCTGTAAGTAGCTGAATAAGGAGTCCAGGCCTTTGGGAGAGCTCCACAGCTGTTTCAGCATCTGACATTCCCGTTCGTTCACATCCTCCAGCACTGATTTCAGAAAGCTTCTCACAAGACATTTGGATTCCTCTAATACCTGGAGAGAGATATCAGCACATGTAACTTATAGTATTTCTAAGCCAAAGGACAAAAATGTAATATTTTTTGAGCTCATCATTTCTTAGATGTAGTGAATTGGTATTCTTTTCCCCTTTATTTTTACCTGGTGACCCTGCCAGTAACACACTTTCTGTTCTAAGGTGCCAAAGCTCCCTCACTGTACTGTATTCTACAGAGAAGCACCCTAGGAAAGGTCCACAGAACACCTTTCCCTCTCCATAACTTGATGGTGTTCAGGGAACAATCCTACCTGGTAACAGTCAACACTGGTAGAAAGGAAGTTATCAACTCACTAGATTTCTGGCAGAATTTTTTTTTGCAAATGCTTTTAATGGTATATTTAACAGACCAAAAGGGAGATAATTAGAGAAGTTCATGGTTAACCACCTCCCGCCCACCGCAGGCGGTGGATCGCTCGTTCTGGGATGATGCCATATGATGTTGCCCCACTTTCGCTGTGGGGCATGGCGATCGATGGTACGCGCTGTCCCTGGGACACGGTGCATCACCGATTTTGGTAAAGAGCAGATGAGGAGGCTCTTTTCCCATGTGATCAGCTGTGTCCAATCACATCTGATCACATGTAAACAAGGAAATGCCAGTTACCGGCTCTCCTCGCCTCACACTGACAGCGTGTGAGGAGAGGAGAGATGATCAGGGCATTTCCTCACAGGGGAAATCTGCACAGATAATCAGGGCACTGTTTATCAGTGCAGCCCCAACAGTGCCCAGCAGTGATGCAAATTGGTGCCCAGCAGTGATGCCAGTCAGTGCCCAGCAGTGAGGCTAGTCAGTGCTGCCTTTCAGTGCTCATCAGTGCCACCCCTCAGTGCCCATAAGTGCCACCTATCGGTGCTGCATATTAGTGTCACTTATCAGTGCCTTTCAGTGCAGCCTCATCAGCACACATCAGTGAAGGAGAAAAATTACTTTTACAAAATGTTATGACAAAAACTAAGAAAAACGTTTTTTTTCTCAAATTTTTTGGCCTTTTTTAGCAAAAAAAAAACAAAACAAAAAACCTGTGGTGATTAAATACCACCAAAAGAAAGCTCTATCTGTCTCAAAAAAATCTAAAATTTCATTTGGGTACAGCATGGCCGCCCAATTGCTATTCAAAGTGCGATGACACTAAAAGCTGGAAATTTTCCTGGGCAGGAAGGGGGTAAAAGTGTCCAGTAGGCAAGTAGTTAAGGTTCACGTACACTTTAATGCACACTTGTACTTTAGGTGCAAACATGAAGCTGTGAAGGTCTTATCAGGGAGTCCCGTACTCCTGCCCAATTAGCTAGCGCTAACACTAATAGCACCGAAGACCTTGAGAACAAATGTTTGCATTGTCTGTCTTCCACAGAAGGCAGAGAGGAAAGATCTGATGGTGTTTGTGAAATGGTGGCTCCTTGACACCTTTGGCAGGGACACCTTTACTTCTCCATTCTCAGTTGAACGGCTCATAGAACCCCCACCAAGCCATTACTCCCTGGCCACTCCCCTAGATCAATGTTAGCTTGCCTACTCAATTACTGGGATAGAGAAATATTGCTTTAATTAGCGTGTGTGGGCCAAACTATCCAGTATAATGGTGTCGGGGTCTCCTTCTACCCAGACCCTGCAGAGGACCAGTGGAATAGAACAAAGTTTGCATAAGTAAAGCCTCCAGCACTTACAAGTATTGTATGCAATGCTCTACCCAGCTAGACTCTGTATAACGCACGGTGGGCAATCACACTTTTTGAAGTAGCATCTGAGTCCTCCAACTGGATTGACAGGAAAGGGGATACACTACGGTGTCATCATTCTCCTGCTGAGGATGACTGACCCAAGTCCCCTCAGAAATTGTTATGTTGTTATGTTGTGAGACATCTACGGTATGATTGATGCACAGGTAACTTTTTCAAGCACTTTTAACAGCTGAGAATTAATCCAACCGGTTTTGTTGTTAGTAGTGAACTACACAGATATGCCAGTTGCTATCTGTGTACCCACTAACTAGTAACTATGAGTTCCAGTGAAGGCACAATTAAGGCAAAGAGGAATTGCCACTGATTCTTCCAGTGATTAACAACCAATGCTAGGCAACAGCTGAAGGCTAAGCTGCAGTCTGTAGTGTGTTTGTACAGACAATGTAAGTAAAGGAAAGGGGTACAACCGCGCTAGACTATATAGTTTAAATTTGAAGGAAAGCTGCCATACCACGACCAAACATAAATCGTTAAAAGACAAGTAGAATAGAGAATGGCGCTAAACCCTCAGTGAAAGAGGCCTAAGATTAAATGGGTCTCAATACTTAATAAATATGTGAAAAGTGTGTCATGTGAACTATAAAAAAGCAAATATACATCAGTACATTCTAAACCATATCGTGCTAGAACATCGTTGTGATGGTAATAAGAGAGACTACGAAGCCTCCCCATCTTTATGCAGACTTAATGACAGTCTTGTGGAAACATGTTCCAAAGAATTGTGGCGCAATACGAAAAATCCTTAAAATATTTAAAGAGTCTGTGTGATAGTGCAGTCCAACAACAGGGGAGTAGTAGTTACGATGAAACTTATAAGGTGATGGTGATTATTGTTGTGATAACAACGTGATGAACAATATGTGAAAATCCGGTCAATCCATATGTAGAAGAATTCAAGGCCTACCAGATGATGAATATATTCGCGCCTGAATATATATATATAAGGGTGGGAGAGACGTCCTTCTCCAGGGGGGCTCGTCACACAATCCTGGGGGGGAAGGGGGTTTCAGCAGGCCATCACAGGCTTGAGCCCCTAGACGACCTCTAATGAGATGAAACGCGTCGGGCACTGCTGACCCCAAATAGCTGCGTTAATTTTATTCTAATCTCTACCATAAGCTTGTGGTTTTTATACAATATTCTGTGGATTTTTGAATTGTGATATCAATAAACGATACACCCTATGACAGAGGGTATTCACACGACGGAGAGTCTTCTCTTTTTTTATTTATTTGGTTGTTTGGAGCCATACCCCCTGGAGCAGTTACACTAGGAGGAACGGTTAGGAGGCTGGATCGATTAGGCTGGATCGTGTGACGTATCTCCAACCTGTGATGGCCTGCTGAAACCCCCCCAGGATTGTGTGACGAGCCCCCCTGGAGAAGGACGTCTCTCCCACCCTTATATATATTCAGGCGCGAATATATTCATCATCTGGTAAGCCTTGAATTCTTCTACATATGGATTGACCGGATTTTCACATATTGTTCATCACGTTGTTATCACAACAATAATCACCATCACCTTATAAGTTTCATCATAACTTATCATAAGGATTTTTCGTATTGCTCCACAATTCTTTGGAACATGTTTCCACAAGACTGTCATTAACCACTTCAGCCCCGGAAGGATTTCCAGCTTTAGGACCAGAGCCCTTTTTGCGATTCGGCGCTGTGTCGCTTTAACTGACAATTGCGCGGTCGTGCGACGTTGTACCCAAACGAAATTTGCGTCCTTTTTTTTCCCACAAATAGAGCTTTCTTTTGGTGGTATTTGATCACCTCTGCATCATTTCTGATCGCCGCTATAAACAAAAGAAGAGCAACAATTTTGCAAAAAAACCCCAAATTTCTTACATTTTCCTAAAATACAAATCCAAAAAAAAAATATAAAAAAACATTTTTTTTCACCGTTTTTGGCCGATTTATATTCTTCCTCATATTTGCGATAAAAAAAAATCGCAATCGGCGTTTATTGATTGGTTTGCGCAAAAGTGGTCGCGTTTACGGATGATGAGAATTCATTTTTGGGGTTTTTATTTTTATTTTTTTTTTTTACTAATAATGGCGGCAATCTGCGATTTTTTTGCGGTATTGCGATATTTCAGCGGGCACGTCGGACCATTTTGACACTTTTTTGGGACCATTGGCATTTATACAGCGATCAGTGCTATAAAAATGCACTGATTACTGTGTAAATGTCATTGGCAGTGAAGGGGTTAACATGCAGGGGGCGCTCTAAGGGTTAACTATGTTCCCTGGGCGTGTTCTAACTGTAGGGGGACTGCACTATCTGGGGAAGGGAAGTGGTCACAGCCTTCACGTACAGGAAGGCTGTGATCACAGCCCTTCCCCCTCACACAGAGCGGAAGCCGCCGCACCCGCTCCCTTGCCCTCCCCGAACACAGTGAGCACGCGGGCGTGCCTCCGGCGGCACGCGCACTCACTAAACTCGTTCCCGCAGCCGCCGTCGTATGACGGCGTTTTGCGGGAATGAGCCACTTTGCCGCCGTCAGATGCCGATCGGTGGTCGGCAAGTGGTTAAGTCTCCATAAAGATTGGCAGGCTTTGTAGTCTCTCTTATTACCATCACAACGATGTTCTAGCACAATATAGTTTAGAATGTACTGATGTATATTTGCTTTTTTATAGTTCACATGATTTGTTGATTTATATGTCACGTCAATTGACACACTTTTCACATATTTATTAAGTATTGAGACCCATTTAATCTTAGGCCTCTTTCACTGAGGATTTAGCGCCATTCTCTATTCTACTTAACAGCTGAAGGCTATCTGTGAACCCACCAATTTTATCAAGTCAACACTTCAATGGTATTAAAATCACCTCGATTTATCTTATAATAGTTTCTGTATCATCCAATGCAAAAAATTATCATCCCTTTGTCACTGTGTTTGCCTTTACAGTGATGAAATAATTGAGAGTTAATCCTATCAACTCCAGATTGTCGGTAGTTGACTGTGAAAAGTCTATGACAATTCTGATATAACCAATTGAGCGTGCTCCCAGGAAAAACAATGCTGCATATATGCGGCAGCTCGGCGTTAAGGCCCACCTCTCTGCAGCTGCAAATACACGATGTTACCGTAAGTATTGGGACGCTTGCCTTTACACGCACATGAACTTTAATGGCATCCCAGTCTTGGTCCATAGGGTTCAATATTGAGTCGGCCCACCCTTTGCAGCTATAACAGCTTCAAATCTTTTGGGAAGTCTGTCCACAAAGTTTACGAGTGTGTCTATGGGGATGTTTGACCATTCTTCCAGAAGAGCATTTGTGAGGGCAGGCACTGATGTGGACATGTAGGCCTGGCTTGCAGTCTCCGCTCTAATTCATCCCAAAGGTGTTCTATCGGGTAGAGGCCAGGACTCTGTGCAGGCCAGTCAAGTTCCTCCACCCCAAACTCGCTCATCCATGTCTTTATAGACCTTGCTTTGTGCACTGGTCCAAATCAATTGGTGGGGGGGATTATGGTGTGGGGTTGTTTTTCAGGGGTTTAGCTTGGCCCCTTAGTTCCAGTGAAGAGAACTCTTAAGGCGTCAGCATACCAAGACAATTTGATGCTTCCAACTTTGTGGGAACAATTTGGGAATGGCCCCTTCCTGTTTCAACATGAATGCACGCCAGTGCACAAAGCAAGGTCCATAAAGACATGGATGAGCGAGTTTAGGGTGGACAAACTCTCCTGGACAGTTAGTAATAGAGGTTGTAAAGTGATCTCCTTTCCTGGAAATAGCAACTTCTCCAGGCTCCCAGCAGTCTGCTTTGTGATAGAACATTTGTCTCAAGATTTGTAATGATAGAGAAGATTGGCTTTCAGGCACTGCTGCTATTTGGTTGGCTTTGCCCAAGCCCTGCCACCGCCCAAGCCCTTTCAACTGACTGCATGAAAACAAACTGATGGCATTAGGACTGGAGAGAGTGCAGAGCAGTTGTTTCTCCAGAAAAGGTAGACAATTCACTAGTCTACCGCCATCAGGATAGAAAAAATAAGCTAGAGTACATTTTAGACTACTGGCCTGCATTACAGATTTAGTGCTTTGTTCAAATTTCTCCCCTCCTGTTTATGTACTACCCTCTCCAGTGTGCTGTCATCTTGTCTGAGTCCTCTGTCTTGTTAAAAAGGAAATCCAGACAAACAGCTAAATATACAGTTTAACCCTTTAACCGACTGGGCTTTTTTTCCATGACACCAAACATTATGTATTTCTTTTAAGTAGAGAACCTGAAGAATTGTTATAATTGTAAATTGTTCTTGTTCAATGTGCCTTATTAAAGTTTTACAAATACAAAATAAGCAATGTAGACAGTTCCATACAGATCTTAAGTTTGGGAATATGATATCAACAAGAGGTCCTCTTATCAAGTATAAAGTTCCAAAAAAACCCTTGATCTTTTATTAATGATTAAGTTTGGAATTAACATTAAGTGGATTGCTTAGTGATATTATGAGAAAGCTACAGTGGGGAAAATAATAATTTGATTCCCTGCAGATTTTGTAAGTGTGCCCAATTACAAAGAAATGAAGGGTCTATAAATGTTGTCACAGGTGTATTTTAAAGGATAGAGACAGAATATCAACAAAAAATTTAGAAAAAAAAACATGATACAAATGTTATAAATTGAGTGGCAGGTTAAGTGAGCAAAATAAGTATTTGATCCCCTATCAACCAACAATAATTCTGGCTCCCACAAACTGGCTTCAGTATGTGCTCATGTGGTACACAGATTAGTCCTGTCAATTTAAGAAGGTGCTCCTAAGACAACTCATTATGTGTATAAAAGACACGTGCCCACAGAATCTCTTTCTTCCATTCAAAACTCACTATCAAGGGCAAGACCAAAGAGCTGTCAAAGGACATCAGGGACAAGACTGTAGACCTACACATGGCTGGAATGGGCTACAAGACCATCAGCAAGAAGCTTGGTGAGAAGGAGACAACTGTTGGAGTGATTATTCGCAAATGGAAGAAATACAAAATAACCATCAATCGCCCTTGGTCTGGAGCTCCATGCAAGATTTCACCTCATGGGGTAAGGATAATCATGTGAAAAGTGAGGGATCAGCCCAGAACTATACAGAAGGAGCTTGTGAATGATCTCAAGGCAGTTGGGACCACAGTCACCAAACAGACCATTGGTAACACAATACGCCGACATGGACTGAAATCCTGCAGTGCCTGCAAAGTCCCCCTTCTCAAGAAGGCACTTGTGCAGGCCAGTTTGAAGTTTGCAAATTAACATCTAAATGATTCAGAGAAGGATTGGGACAAAGTGCTGTGGTCAGATGAGACCAAAATTGAGTTATTTGGCATTAACTCGATTTGCTGTGTTTGGAGGGAGAAATGCTGACTATGACCTTAAGAACGCCATCCCTACAGTCAAGCATGTAGGTGGAAACATTATGCTTTGGGGCTGTTTCTCTGCTAAAGGTACAGGTTGACTTTGCCACATTGAGGACCAATGGATGGGGCAATGCATTGTAAAATCTTGGATGAGAACCTTATTAGAAACATAGAAAAGTGACGGCAGAAAAAGACTGAGTAGTCCATCGAGTCTGCCCCTTTTTATTTATTTATTTTTTTACATTAACCTTGTTGTCTGACTATGGATTTATGTTTATCCCAAGCATGTTTGAAGCCATTTACTGTTGACTGTCTCACAACCTCTGTTGGTAGTTTATTCCAATCATCAACCACCCTTTCAAGGACTTTCCCACCAACTACTAACCTTATTTGATGGTTGTCTCCAACACTCTGTCAGTTGTCATTTACCGAAG
>BLSH010121841.1:295580-352307 GCA_018402905.1 Glandirana rugosa | reverse complement strand
TTATTTTTTTCTTTAGGATAACAATATTTTGTTCATTCAATGTCATGATCCTTATGAACATCCTAAAAAAATTTGAGTTCTAACAGTAAAATTTGTAGATGGACGTTCTGCTAAGTATTATTTGTCGCGAATTTGTAAGATGAATAACAAGTCAAGGCCTCTCTATTGTTACTTTTTTAAAGAATGTCAAGAAATAGTGGGGTCGTCACGAAAAAAACGTCAGTACATTTAAACTTTAGAACGCCTACTTATAAAACATAAAAGTATAGGTCGATATGAAAATACAAAATATTCATCCGCAAGATTTCAAATTTACATGACTGCAAAAAAAGCACTGCTGGGGTGATAAAGAACTGTAAGAAATTTTTTCATTGTTATCTCTCCGGAACTGAACAATAAGTAGAATGTTTAAGCGCTGTTTATTATGAATCGTCTTGCAGGTAGATGTTTAAAATGACAATCTTGAGTTTAAAAAAATCCTACAAGTATTCCTAGTACTGTAACTTACTTGTTTTATAACAATAGGATTTCTTTTTTTATTATGCATTTGAGGTAACAGTAATTACACGGTAGTAATAAATACATTCACATAACATGAAAGATCAGACGTTGATAGATTGTCTGGAAATATAGTGTTCCATATGTGATCACAGTACAGGTTGTTAAGGATCATGAAAATTCCCAAGAGTGTTTGGTTGCCTTGGAAACCCCACTACCTTTTAAAAGAGATCATCTATTTAACCAATTTTCTCACTTCATTTGTCTGGTTGGATCCCAGGTGGGTCTGTCCCTTTAAACCCAGAGGTATCATGTCCTATCATTACAGGGCTCAGGAGGTTAATGCCTATTTTTATAAACGTAGCCTTATTGCTTTTTTTCTAGGTTCAACCATCTCTTTACAATTCATTATACAAAGTACTCTTCTCCATTCCACAGGAGTAATAAGAAAATTGGCCTGGCTATAAAATATTGAATATTTGCCCCCCTACCCCTTCTGCAGACAGGATGCTTACACAATTGTAAATTGAAGAGCAGTACTTAAAATGTTTATTTCACCTTAAGGAGAAGTGAATTAAACACATCTTAATAGGTAAGGCTCTACACATTTAGTTCCCTTCCCACTACTTTTATAGCTTTAAGTACCAGAGTAGGATGGGCAACAGCGACTCCTCGTCTGGCACACCCTCCTTATGCCTTATCCTCCTCCTCTTTCACATTCCCCACCAAATACTAACTCAGTACTTCCTAGTTTCCCCACAAACCCTCATTGTCACCCCCTTTTAGAAGACCCCTACATTTTAAGATCCCTCCATCCTTTTACAGTGTTAGACTGACATATACATTCAGAGAAACCCACCGACCCCCTTTGTGGGATTGGCAATGTACCACCTTATCAGTGACTTCAAATACCTTCAGGGAACCATCGTTTAGATGGGGCTTATATTCTTTGTCCGACTAGGCAGTTATATGAACGAGGGTCATTCTATCATCACAACTACTGAATGTATATTTATATTCCCTATGTGACTGAATTTACCAGCAATACTACAATGAGACCCTGTGTTCTGCGTCCTTTCCTGTAATGTTACTAAGGGAGTATTGTGTAATAATTGCTGTTAAAATTTAAAATAAAAAAGGAGAAATGAACACATGAGAAAATATACTTTTAAAAAGAGTGTCCTACCTACCTACTATTAAATCAGAGCAGCAGTATTGGCCACAGAGTTGCTCTCATTAAAACGTGTGACGGGGAAGGCACAGTCCGAGTTGGAGCTGAAGTTGAGTCCTAAGTAACAGTAGGGTTGATTTACTAAAGTGAGTGCAAAATCTGGTGCAGCTTTGCATGGTAACCAATCAGCGTCTCCCTTATATGCATGAAGATAAAAAGCCTTCTAGTCCATCTAGATCTAGTGATGTTGCAGGAGTGTCTTGGCTGCCTGGGACTCCCTTCATTGGCTGAGACAGCAGCGTGGCACCATTGGCTCCTGCTGCTGTCAAAGTCAGTCAGTCAATTAGGAGAAAAAGGGGGCGGGCCAGGCCATGGCTCTGTGTCCGGGTGGACACAGGGAGCTGCGACTCGGCTCGGGTGCCCCCATGGCAAGCTGCTTGCTGAGGGGGCACTCAAGAGGCGGGAGAGGCCAGAAGCACAGAAGAAGGACCTGAGAAGAGGAGGATCCGGGCTGCTCTGTGCAAAACCAACTGCATAGAGCAGGTAAGTATAACATGCTTGTTGTTTTTAAAAATAGACTTTAGTATCACTTATCACAGTGCCACCTATCAGTGCCCGTCAGTGCTGCATATATGTGCCTCATCATCATTGCTCATCAGTGCCAATGAATACTGCATCATCAGTGCCCGTCAGTGTAGCCTCATTAGTGCCCGTCAGTGATGGAGAAAATGACTTATTTACAAAGTTTTGTGATAGAAGGAGAATTTTTTCAAAATTTTCGGTCTTTTTTATTTGTAGCGCAAAATATAAAAACCCCAGAGGTGATCAAATGCCACCAAAAGAAAGCTCTATTTGTGGGGAAAAAAAAGGATACAATTTTGTTAGTGTACAGCATCGCATGGCTGCGCAATTGTCATTCAAAATGCAACATCGCTGAAAATTGGTCTGGGCGGGAAGGGGGGTAAGTGCCTGGTATTGAAGAGGTTAAGGCAGGGCCTTATCAGGTGTCCTTTAGGACCCTAGCTAGTTTAGGATACCTCTGTTTTAATCAGATGTATCTTAAACCAGGCTGGTTTGTCAAACACTATATGTCACAGACATGAGAGTTAAATATGACCATTTTTGTTACCAAATTAAGTTGGCAAGGTGTTCAGTGCAACTCCCCAATTCTCTCCACAGAGCTGGGAGTTTGTTACACCTCACCACAGTCACACTTTTATTTATTAAAACAGTGATATTAAGGTAATTTTTTTTCTAGAACAATAACAAACATGTTATACTTACCTGCTCTGGGCAATGGTTTTGCACCGAGCAGCCCCAATCGTCCTCTTCTCAGGTCCCCCACCAGCGCTCCTGGCTCAGCCTCTTCTCTTAATGCCCCCCCATAGCAAGCCGGTTCTTATAGGGGCCCTCGTGCATGCTCACTCCCGAGCCCTGCTCTGTGTGTCCATAAAACACACCGAATGGGGCTCAGCCCTGCCCCCTGCTTCCTCCTCACTGGCTGTGATTGACAGCAACAGGAACTAATAGCTCCCACTGCTATTTTTCAGCCAATGAGGAGGCAGAGAACTGGGAAAACAGCTGCTCTCACTGGATTGTGATCTGGTTTGGGTAAGTATTGGGGGGGCTGCAGTGGGAGCTGCATGCTGAAGGGTTTTTTACCTTCGTGCATTGAAAGCATAAAAGGTAAAAAAAAAAAAAAAAAAAAACCTTTAGCATCTTTTAAAACATCTATATATATTTTGTTCAGTTACACATACACTATATTACCAAAAGTATTGGGATGTCTGCCTTTACACGCACATGAACTTTAATGGCATCCCAGTCTTAGTCTGTAGGGTTCTTTTACAAAGAGTTTTATTAATATTTAATCCAGCAGATCAGCTCAACAATTAGATTGTTACATTGCATATAGGGTACATAAACAAAAGGAAAGAGAAAAAAAATAAATAAATAAGAAGAAGGAATACTCGAGTCTTATAAATTCAGAGGAAGGGGACACAAAACATCTAGAAGACAAACAGTCTATAACAGTTTCAACTCTTTTTAGAAGGCTGTTTACAAGGTTTAGGAGTGTGTCTATGGGAATGTTTGACCATTCTTCCAGAAACGCATTTGTGAGGTCAGGCACTGATGTGGGATGAGAAAGCCTGGATCACAGTCTCCACTCTAATTCATCCCAAAGGTGTTCTATCGGGTTGAGGTCAGGACTCTGTGCAGGCCAGTCAAGATCCTCCACGCTAAACTTGCTCATCCGTGTCTTTATGGACCTTGCTTTGTGCACTGGTGTGCAACCATGTTGGAACAGGAAGGGGCCATCCCCAAACTGTTCCCACAATGTTGGGAGCATGAAATTGTACAAAATGTCTTGGTATGCTGACGCCTTAAGCGTTTTCTTCACTGGAACTAAGGAGCCAAGCCCAACCCCTGAAAAACAACCCCACACCATAATCCCCCTCCACTAAATGATTTGGACCAGTGCAAAAAGCAAGGTCTATAAAAACATGGATGAGCGCTTTTGGGGTGAAGGAACTTGACTGTCCTGCGTAGAGTCCTAACCTCAACCCGATGGAACACCTTTGGGATGAATTATAACGGAGACTGCAAGCCAGGCCTTCTTGTCCACAAACGTGCTTCTGGAAGAATGGTCAAAAATTCCCATAGACACTCCTAAACCTTGTGGACAGCCTTCCCAGAAAAGTTGAAGCTGTTATAGCTGCAAAGGGTGGGCCAACTCAATTATGAACCCTACGGACTAAGACTGGGATCAGCCTTAGTAAAATGTAATATACTTGATGTTTTTAATAAAACAAGATGCATAAAGAGCACTTCAAGTTTGCATTATGATGACACTATAAAACATCTTTTTTACATAATATGGGATCCTAGCTTAAAGCGGAGGTCCGAGGGCTAAAAAAAAAAATTAAAAGTCAGCAGCTACACATACAGTAGCTGCTGACTTTTAATATTAGGACACTTACCTGTCCTGGAGTCCAGCGATGTCGGCACCCGCCGCCGATCTTCGGATCGGGGGATGGGTGCAGCCGCCACCATTGCGGGTAAGGGAACCCGGACGTGTAAGCAGTACAGCTTCACGCCGGGCACCTTACTGCGCATGCCCGAGGCTCTGCCGCGCTCTGCTACTGGCCAGGCGGCCAGAAGCAGAGCGAGCAGGGAGGAGGGAGCCGGGCTGCTGACGTCAGCGGCCGCGTCCGCTGGCCAGAGCTCCCGGATGTGTGGAAAAGGACACCTGTCTAAAGACAGTGTCCTTTTCCCCCTCCCCCCGAAAGGTGCCAAATGTGACACCTGAGGGGGGGAGGAATCCAACCAGCGGAAGTTCCACTTTAGGGTGGAACTCCGCTTTAACAAAGTTACATGTCTGGTTCATATGTTGTGTGAAGAGAACAAACTGTAGATACTTTGTGCAGGCCAAGATTCTGGAAGAAATACTTGACATTAAATATCATATTATGCTGGACAACAAATATTTTCAAAAGCTTTGCTTGCAAAAACATTTTTGGTTATTATCATAGACCCCTTCAGACGGAACAAAAATATAATTTCATTATGACTATCACATATAAATCATGAAAAATATGAAATTAACGTTCAATGACTATATTGTATTTAATCACAAAGTGTTTTGCTGCTGGTTTTCTTTTGTAATCACTGCAATGTCCAATAATAGTCATCTAGCAATGATGGGCTCCAGTTGCCCTGACACTGTCTTTCCATTGTGGCAATGTCCCGGTGAAAGCTTTCACCATGTTCGACACTGACTGCACCTAGATTTTTGGGAAAGAAGTCCAAGTGAAAATGCAGAAAATGAATCTTCAGTGACACATTGCACTTCATCATCTTGTATGCTGTAAGAACTTTGTCAATCAGCTGAATGTAGTTTGGTGAGCTGTAGTTGCCAAGAAAATTTGCAGCGATTTTCTCTGGCCTCACCAACAGATCTTTGAACTGCTTGTTATTGATGACGTATCTGATCATCGGACCAACAAAAATTCCTTCCTTGTTCTTGGCATCAGTTAATCTTGAAAACTTCTGTCTCAAATAATGAAAACCATCACCTTCCTTGTTCATCATTTTCATCAAATGTTTTGTCAGTCCAAGTTTTATGTCAAGCGGAGACAAAAATATCTTTGTCAGGTCAAGAAGTGGTTTGTCTTTTGTCCTGGAACCAATTTCTTTCTAAGTGGCCATTTATTTTTAAGTTAACGTGACTCTCTTGCATGGCTGTCCATCCGAGTTGCATTCCAAGCAGCAGAAGCACTACTTCTAGATATCCACAGATATTCCAGTTGTTCTTGTTGTCCTACATGTGTTTCAACCACACTTCAATTCAAACACATGCAAATACATATCTAAAACGCTTTAGGGCTCATACAGACACAAACGTTTTTTACCGCCGCGTTTTTTGCAGCTCTCCATGTTATTCAAAGGCCCCATAAAAACGCTGAAGTTTTTGAGCTGTAGATAGCATCGGCGTTAGTCTTCAAAAGGAAGAACCCCTGGTCTCTAACATTCACCAGCTCTATGATGTCATGGAGGAGTGGAAGAGGATTCCAGTGGCAACCTATGAAGCTCTGGTGAACCCCATGCCCAACTTTTACTAAGGCAGTGCTGGAAAATAATGGTGGCCACATAAAATATTGACACTTTGGGCCCAATTTGGACATTTTTTACTTAGGTGTGTACTCACTTTTGTTGTCAGTGGTTTAGACATTAATGGCTGTGTGTTGAGTTATTTTGAGGGGACAGCAAATTTACACTGTTATACAAGCTGAAGCGTTAGAGCGCTTTTGAAGATGAGCCGGCAAAACGCTCACTAACGCGCATTAACGCCGTAGCGACGTTAATCGGCGTTTTTAGCTCTGGCGTTTTCAGAGGAATATTTCTTAAATAAAACGCCTATTGACGCCGACGCTCACTAACGCGCATTAACGCCGACGAAATCGCATTTTTGACGCCGATTCTTGCCTGACGTCGGTCCCGCCGTTTTGCTATTACGCCCGTGTGTATGAGGCCTTAAAAATATTACACATTTCCTTAAAGATAGAAGACACAAATCATATAGAAAAAGTGTTAATGCTATTCAATCCACATAATAAAAATGTATATCGTACCTTAAAAATAAAAAATCGTAATTTGACACTTGCAATGGGAATTATATTGTTCTCTATTTTCTGGATCTGTCAGTGCTCTGTATTTTTTTGTGGCCTGTATAGAATGTTGGTATTCCAGTACAACACAGATGAAATTTTACCAATAAACTCCAGAATACAAAATAGCAAGGTCATATCTTCTCCTATAATGTAATATGTTCCAAGTTTGTACTTTTTCATATGAATACCAGAACAAATTTATTCTTAGGAAATTGAAACATTATATTTGATAAAGCTTAGCATTCTCAGAACACAATGGACAAAGGAATTAACAGGCTTTAGTAAGAAGCAAATGTGCTTTTGTGCTTTTTTTTTTAAATCAGTTTTGTCGATCAAATATGCCAAGGGCTGTTTACCCTGAAAGAGTAGGGACCTGGGTGCCACATTCTTAAATATTTAGGGCTGGTTCACATAAAGGGTGTGTCCACGTGGCACGTTTTTGACAGTCCATTCATTTCAATGTGCTGCTGAACTTGTGGGAATGCGCAAAAATGTACGGCAGTCATGGCTTCTAAAATTGTGCCACACCAAACTGCATAGGGCGGAGGTGCCATATGTTTTGGTGGCTAGGAAAGCACCAGCATTAGAGAGATGCGTGGTGGAGCCATTAGGAATTAATGGCACCTGCATACACTTGCAGATGGCAGTGCGTACCTGTGTGGGAAAACGCATGCTTCCATGCACTGCAATTGCTGTAAACTGGTTTGATGTGAGCCCGGTACGATATGAGCCCAGGAGCACATTACAGGAGACTCTGCAATAGATTCAAGCTATATACAGTATCTCACAAAAGTGAGTACACCCCTCACATTTTTGTAAATATTTTATTATATCTTTTCATGTGACAATACTGAAGAAATTACACTTTGCTACAATGTAAAGTAGTTAGTGTACAGCTTATATAACAGTGTAAATTTGATGCCCCCTCAAAATAACTTAACACAATGTAACATACTTTACATTGTAGCAAAGTGTCATTTCTTCAGTGTTGCCACATGAAAAGATAAACTAAAATATCTACAAAAATGTTGTGAGGGGTGTACTCACTTTTGTGAGATATTGTGTGTGTGTGTGTGTGTGTGTGTGTGTGTGTGTGTGTGTGTGTGTGTGTGTGTGTGTGTGTGTGTATATATATATATATATATATATATTTTTTTTTTTTTTAATTATTATAATTTTTTTATTTACAGAAACAGAATTATGTACAAACAAAATAGTAATTATATTACATATAGTGGTTGCTTGCTATGTTGTTTGTATACAATTCTATTTCTATCAATATGTTTGTATCTATTGTAGATTCTCCTGCATTGTGCTCCTGAGGAAGCAGTGTCAGCTGCGAAACACGCAGAGCCATGTCTGTCATGAATTTCTGCTGATAGCATACTGAAGATATAGCAGTGCACATGGGCCAACAAATGTATTGATGTTTGTCTTTCAACGCTATCATGGCATGAAAGCAAAGGAGTTTTGTGCGCATATAAAATACAGAACCAATATGGTTTGTTTTATCCGATTTTAATACGATGTAACAAACTTGATTTTTTTTTTTTTATATAACTATTGTCCTAGCTATAGGACAACAGCTTGTGCACCCTACATTTCTGAAAGAAGAAAAAAAGGACAAAACAATTAATGAATAATTTGTTCCAGGGTACATCCATGGGGTTAAGGAATATAGGAAACATAAGCAACATTTAAGGGAATTTTTTTTGGGGGGGGGGGGTATTTTTTACCAGTCTTGCTTATGGATGTCCAGGAAGCAAATTACATGTCTTCTTTTATTGCCATGGCTAATTTATTAAATGTTTTTGCATTTTTTGTTTGTATTATACACAGTATATTACACTGCAATGTAAATACTATACTGTATTTATTATTTTCTGATTCCCCTTTTATAATTTAATCTTTATTATAATTAAATATTACAATGAATTTAAGACAGAGATGCCTGCACATACCTTTAATTATTATCAGAGCTCCCTGGGCTTGCTGGAAACTAGCCTACATAGATCTTGACTTCAGATACAAATTTAGGTGCTTGTCTGCCTTCTGCTCACAATGTGCACCTCACTATTAATCAGGGAGCTGTACACCACAATGAGGGAAGCAGGGATAGGCTCTGAACATGAACATACTGCCTGGGCTTCTAAACATAACAAAAGGTGCATGCTGACACCTTTGGGTACTTGCCATAAATATTAATTTACCATCTTAAACTTTGGAACAGGTTTGCTTTATGTGCTCTTACTGGTTGCTTATTCTGACTAGAATAATTCAATTGGGCATCTTTTCATATTCTTGGCCCAGGGAACTGGATTTTTTAAGTGTGTATGCACATTTACTGATTATTTAAAAATAAATAATTTGCTACACAGCTGACCTGGCCCAGGGTCACTATGATTACTAAGATCTGAATGAACTGATTTTTTGTTGACTATCCTCACTCCCCTTACAAAGCTGACATAGGTTTAAGCACTAATCCACAGCCCCGATACAAAGTTTCCAGACCCCTCAATCGCCCTTAAACAAATACAGACACGTGGCCTAGTTAAAGTACAACCAACATTTCAATTCTATTAACAAAATAGGTCAACATCAACACCGTCTGAAGCCCTATAATCCTTGGAGGAATGGAAGTGAGCTTAGATGCTCTTTCTTGTCCCAAACATCTGGTAAGCCACCTAAGTATGATTAAGTGCTAACACATGCAAATTCATTAACAAATCCAGCAACAATCCATGGTGTCCTATTCTCAAGCTCAGAACTTCAAACTCATGTCAAGGTTGTGTAGGTATTCCTCACAACAAGGAAGCTGTGAACAAGGCGCATTATTGCCGCCGAAACGCGTTAGCTTGTGATTGCCTTTGCCACGATGGAATAAAAACCCCTTATTATCTGATCCCCAAGAGTACCGGCTCATCTTTTGCTTTGATTCCTCACAACACGTCATACTTTCCTCAGCGACTGATAGATGGTGACTGATTCAATTAGGGAAAACCTATATCACCATGCTGTACTCAAAGATTCTGGGATCCATTTATATATAAAAAAACAAAAACACAGAACTGGGAGTCTTACCAATATATATATATATATATATATATATATATATATATATATATATATATATAGACAGCGCTAGCCCTCTAATGAGGGGGGGTGCAGTTATGAGAAAAATATGTTTAACCAATACAAAAAAAAAGAAAACAAACTGCTCCTCCTATTCTAGTCAACTGTTTATTACAAATATTCATTGCATAACAAATACTTTTTCACCCCATGTGTATTGTGTCCAGACCCTAGCATCCCTCCACCCCCTTCCCCCACTATTCCCCGCTCCCCTCTGGTTACCCCCTCTGAGTCCGTGGGGAGCTGATAGCCTATGTATCCCGACAGGGGTACTCCCCTCTGATTGGAGGGATCAGAGTACCCCCGTGGGAGACCTCCCCCTGTTTTACAGCCCCTCTGGTCTCCTCCGTTGTTAAAGTTGCACCACCCGCTCCCCCCTACCCGCCGTGCCCTGTGTTGTAGACAGTCCCAGTAATCAGTCCCGAGCCTATGGAGCAACAATGTTGTTATTATGACTCACAGTTTGGAGTTGGTCGGATCTGTAGTCCTTGACAGTAATAGGGGATATGTGAATGGGGAGACCTGTGTCCTGGAAGGTCTCAACCCAAATGCCGATCCTGTATTGGAGAGTATGAATTGTGCACAAATATTCTCTTTAACGGCTATGATATTCACTCATGGCTTAACCCCATTCAAGGTGGAGGGTATTGTAGATCCAAGTATTGTCCTGCTCCTATAGTCACCGGGGTTGAATCTGAGATTGAGAGGGTAAGGAGTCCTCTCAAAAAATGGAGTCCTCTGAGGAGCTTGTATTTCCTCCAGGCATCAACACAATGGATAATTGAAGCATGTGTTTCCTCCTGCACCTCCACAAGTTGACGGGGAGACCAACCCCTGTTGGGTGGTCGGTCTCAACCCGGAGGAGGGGGGGATTCAGCACTGGGATTGATGTAATATGCTCCTCCACCTCACTGAGGCTCGTGCAGCTTTTGGTAGGCTGTGCTGGGGAAGATGTGGGTGGATCAAAACGTTCAGCTCATAGCCTCCCTGGAAAGCCGTAATTCCATATCTCGTGTTAGACGATTTTGAGAGGTCATACACTGGAAGATCGTGACTTCATTCACCTGATTCTTCCACTCACAAAACTGCCTTGGTACTGACCTAATCTGTTTGAACAGAGATGTGCCGGGTGGCTATGTAGCACTGGACTTACTTCCCAAAAAACTGCCTTATGCACATGCCTGTAATGAACGCCGCACCACGAGCTGGAAAAGTCTCTTGCTCCCAGGTGTAACAGAGGTGATTTCCTACATCCATGCACCTGTACTACTCCTCCTGGCTGCAAAGTCCATTTGGGCGGTTGGATAAGTACTTGATCAGCACTATTCCTCCAGGCTAGTGTATAGCCAATAGCCCAGGCAGGCCGGGTATTGCGATATGCATGGATAGTAGTACTTGCTGGGTGACCTGAGCAGGGCGGCTGGGGGCTTGCGGGTGGCTGCGGATGGAGAGATGGAGAGATGTGGGGCTGACTCCCGACTACTAGCCTACATGTTTAGTTCTGTCGAACTTCCTCAGGGCTTCCATTTAGATATGTCAAAACCAGAATCAGTGTACCTTTCCCCATCTTGCCTTAAATCATATTATATACAATCATCCCCAGTTCCTTTAAGACACTGTAGAACAGATTACTGTTCTGTTCTATGCTTGGATGAGTGCTGGAGCAGAATTTTACCATAAGGATGGAGTTACCAGACTGACTCTAGAACTATGTCTAAATCATATGTACAATCCTTTAAAAGTTCAGAACACCCAAGAAGGATGCTACAGTTTAGAGGCGTAACTGGAACATTCAGGGCCCTGGTGCAGAAAACCATAAAGGACCCCCTTGAACCACAGCTGGGGAGCCTCCCCCATGGTGGTGGAATGTCAGGTTCCAGTCGCGACCCTGGTAGTTCTGCCACTGGTGTCAATATATTTTTTTTTAACTTTTAATTGTATTTATTTTTATATTTACAATTTTATTTTTTTTTGTGCAATTTTTAGGAGCCCTGTTGGGGCTTTGGTGAAGTATCAGGGGTCTAAACAGACCTCTGATGTTTCACCTTTGATACAGCCCTCAAACTCCATCTCTTCAACATCAGCTGCACACAATGAATGGGCAGGAATAGCTCTATTCAGAGCTTCCCATTAATTCAAAAACTGAAGTATAGTAAACACAGTCAGTCAGTGACCTGTACAGACTCTATTCATTAAGACAAGAAAGGGGCTAATAAATGACATATGGGGGGGGGGGGCAGGGGAGTACACAGGAGCTTGGGGCAGCAGGAGATGGATAAGAGGGGTGACATATAGAGGAACCGATCCCCATACATTTTCCTTTTAGCGGCTGCAGGAGGAAATGGGGGAATTGGTTCCTCTTTATGCCACCCCCCCCCCCATCCAGGTGTACAGATGGCCGCTCGGGAGCCTGGAGCAAATGGGACCCCTGCACTGCCTGTACATACGCCCCTGCTATAGTTAAAGGTAATATCTGAGGCACCGAGTCAGTCCTTGGCTTCTTATAGGCCTTATAGATACTCAACAGCAAGGTCTACACTGATAATTGCGGTCTCTGCTATGTCTACCTAGGAATTTTAAATTACATGAAATCTATTTGATTTATTAATTAAATAAATAAAATAACACCCCAACAGGGACAGTGTGAACCCTTCATAGTGGAAGCTCTTGCAGATGTGCAGAACCAGAACTTTAGTGTACCCAAGAGATATTAGCAGCATCCTCCCAAAGGGGGTGGAAGGAAATAAGTAGAGTTGGGCTTTCATCTTTTGTCGTGCACTAATTAATTTTCTGA
The DNA here is from genome assembly GCA_018402905.1 of Glandirana rugosa. Classification (NCBI taxonomy): domain Eukaryota; kingdom Metazoa; phylum Chordata; class Amphibia; order Anura; family Ranidae; genus Glandirana; species Glandirana rugosa. The sequence continues at coordinate 339,541 of BLSH010121841.1, read as the reverse complement.
TGTACCCAAAAAACTGTGGTAATTGGTTCTTAGCATTACTGCACCTTTATGAGGTTTTCTACTTCTTCTCTGTTTTGGTATATCTAAAGATTTTGAACTAAAATTAAAAACAAAATTATGATTTACAAAGACTATGCCTAACCAACGCGGTCCACCTTCATCTGGTCGGTTCATGCCCATTGATCAACTATTTTGACCTTTTCAAGACCTCATATGTTCATGTCCATTGATCAATGATCCCCCTTTCAGACACTGTAGAACAGATTACTGTTTCGCTCTATCCTTGGATGAGTGCTGGAGCAGAATTTTACCATAAGGATAGAGTTACTTAACTTTGACTCTTAAACACTATCGTGCACTAATTAATTTTCTGATGTTTCCAAAAAAGTGTGGTTATTGGTTCTCAGCATTACTGAGCCTTTATGACGTTTTCTTCTCCTTCTTGGTCTTCTTTGTTTTAGTATATCAAAAGATTTTTAACATTAAAAACAAAATGATGATTTGCATAGACTAATGTCTAACCAACATTGTATACCTTCATCTGGTTGGTTCATGCCCATTGTTCAAGGTATTTGACTTTTTCAGATCTTTTACCAATAAAAGCCAACTTGATGTATGTACTGTATACACAATGATGTAAATAATTTTTTTTAAAAATACATTTGATACAAATAGTAAATAAAAAAAAATACAAACCCATTTTTAACTTGTAAATTTAAAAAACTTAAAAATAAAGAAAACCGACCAAAAGTGATTAAAAATCTCACCCACACAATGCTATAACCAAAGAAACAATACCAAAATAAAATGCTCAGTGGTAACTTTAAATAATACAGAAATCTGAAAAAATATGCACTTAGGATTTAGCTTCATAAGGATGAAAAATAAAAATAAACACTTTCTAAATTAAGATAAAAAATCCTTGTGGTTCTTACATCAGGCGTCAAGGCGTTGTTGTCAGATGTCTGACTTGAGAGCAGTATGTGAGTGAAGCCATCTTCTTTCCTTACAACAATGTCACGGAATCGGCAATTGCTTTCGTTCTGCCGGATGCTGTACCTCAGTCTCTTATCGAACACATAATCTTTGTCCAAGTCTAGTTTCCGTTTTACCGGGCTGGGTGGGGTCGATCCTCCGTTTGTTAATGACTCTCCTTCAAATATAAAAAAAAAGGCATCATAAGATAGATAACACAAAGATTAAAAACCACTATACATGGTGAAAATGGAAGTGCATAAATTGTTGTTTTTCTTGCCATGATTTAAAATGAAAGTTAATTTATGTTTTAGATAGAGGTCACACATGTTCAACAATTAGCAAGAGCACAATGCTTACCCGATGCAGGTTCCTTCAAGTGATATTAACCTCCCTGGCGGTAATCCCGAGTGTGGCTCGGGGTGGAATTTCAGTACCATTAGCGGTAACCCCGAGCCACACTCGGGATTGCATTGCTGGATCCAAGGCACCGTTACTCACCTTGTCCCCTGGATCCAGCGATGTCCCACCCCGTGTCTGCGGGCTGTGTCCGCCGCTCCGATGCCTCTGTGTGCCGGGCTCCGTTCCCTGCGAGCGTCGTGTCGCACGGGGACAGAGACCGGCGGGAAATTCAAAAAGTGAAACACACACAGCACATACAGTACACTGTAATCTTACAGATTACATTACCGTATGAAATCATTTCACACCCCCTTTGTCCCTAGTGGTTTGCCCAGAGCCCTGCATGCACTTTTATATTATTTATGTCATTCTTTCTGCCTGGAAACTTGAGAATGTCCATAGCAACCAAAAAGTGTCCCTTTACGTCCACAGTGTTTTTTTATCAGCTAGAAAACAGCGATAGTAAATAAGAATCATTTGCAGAATTGAGTGATACTGATTTTTAGGGAAATTTATCATCGGAAACTGAAAGTTACGACAGCGACATTTCTGCAACTGAGCAAATTTCAGTGTTTTTGGTTTGATTACATTATTGAATAAATTTTATTACTATTACATTATTATTTTTGATGATTATTTTTAGTTATTTATTATATTATAATTTATGATTTCATTTTTCAAACTTTTTCATACCCGGGATGTCTACTAGACTCTTGTTTGGACAGATTTAAGTGAGTTATTCCTAAGAATTACAGGCCTACAATATAAAACGCCAAATTTTCATGCAAAATAATGCTACCGCTTTCAGCACCAAAAATCTGAAATAATCATACCGCCAGGGAGGTTAAACCCTCAGTTTTTATAAGCTATGTCAATAGCTGATTTAATTACTTACTGAGTATGCAGTTTCCTTATCTTTTAATGCTTGCCTATTCTCCAGTTTAAGCTGGCGCCATGATCACTGCCCCAGGTTTCTGGTTTCAGGATGGCTCCTTTCTCTTGCAGCATCCTATAGATTCACTCTAGCATGGAATATTGTTGTTTCTCCTAGCCATGTGAGCCTCAATAGGAACACACAGCCCGGTAGCCTAGGATGGCAAGACACTCACCTGTTCCTACCTCCTCCAAGATAACAGACTGACTCTAAACTGCACTGTCCACTGTTAACTCCTCCCTAAGAAAACCGGAAGATCAAGGAAGCCACACCGAGCAAGGAGCATCGAAAGTTGTAAACTGGAAGTACTGGGATACAAATTTAAATTAATAGTTTTGGAATTTGCTTTTGAAGTGCAATTTGACTATATACATGTGAGTGTGCATTTCTATTGATTAAATGAATATTGAGTTTTAAGAACCTACTGCACTATGATATTTTTTTTATGCCTTTGCAAGGTCAATATTATCAGCATCGGATAAAGATACCTGTTAAGGTGCCGGTTACAGGAGATATTTATGGTCATCTGTTAAGCACCTTGTTTCCTAAGGTTTAGGACATTCCAAGGACATCATATGAGGTCATTTAATTTGAGCTCTGATATCTGAGTGTTGCTTATAGCTACAGGCACCATTCAGATATCATTCTTTCCGGCCGGCGATTCTGTGCACATAAGAATGATCATAGCAGCAGTTCAGCCGCTTGATCATTCCTATGGGCGGAGGCAAGGGATATCCCCCCTCCCGCCGCCCTCCGTAGCCGCCGGATGTTTGTCAGGGAGATGACTGGTGACCACTAGTCATCTCTATGACCCCCGGAGGCCTGGGCGTGACATCATGATGTTACGTCCAGGCCGGCTTTAGTAAACAAAGCCGTGGATGCGGCTGGAAAGGCCGGGATAATAGGATTTTTTGACTTACCATAAAATCCTTTTCTCTGAGTTCATTGGCAGACGCAGCCTCTCATTCTTGACATGTGGGGTTTATACAGCTTTCACTAGGAGTGGACTAGGCAGAACGAAGTTCAACTCAAAGCAAGCACAGCCCCTCCCAGGGGGCAGTCCTCACTCGCATAACCCCTCCAGCCCTGCTTCAGCAAACCAGTTCGTAGCAAGCAGTACAAACTCAAACAAAGAGGGGCAGGTGCTGCGTCTGTCAATGAACTCAGAGAAAAGGATTTTACGGTAAGTCAAAAAATCCTATTTTCTCAATCGTTCATTGACAGACGCAGCCTCTCATTCTTGACATGTGGGGATGTCCCAAAGCGTGTCACAACGAGGGGTGGGCAACAAGAACAACAGCGCCCAACAAAAGTTCTCCGGGAGGTGCCAGACGCGCCTCACACCACAGCCTGCAAAACTTTGCGGCCGAAAGCAGCATCAGAAGAAGCTGCAACATCAACTCTGTAAAACTTAGAAAAAGTGTGCACCGAGGTCCAAGTGGCCGACTTGCACACCTGAAAAACCGACGCCTGGTGTCGGAAAGCCCAGGAAGTACTAATCGCCCTGGTAGAGTGAGCCGTGACCGGAATGGGGGGCTCCTGGCCCTGAACAGCATACGCACGGGTCACTGTCTGACATATGAAACGGGAAATGGTGGCCGATGAGGCCGCCAGTCCCTTGCGCGGACCATCCACCGCGACAAAAAGCGAATCGGACCTCTGAAACGAGGCCGTAGCTGCCAGATAAACTCGCAAAGCCCTAACCACATCCAGGGAGTGCAAGGCAACCTCCTTAGGATGAGATGGGTGCGGACACAGAGAAGGAAGGACAATGTCCTCATTGATGTGCAACGAAAAGACCAACTTCAGTAAGAAGGAGGGAGAGGGATGCAAAACCACCTTGTCCCTGTGCAGGACCAAGTACGGGGACCTACAGGGCAGAGCCACCAGCTCAGACACCCACCTAGCGAATGTTATTGCCACCAAAAGGCCACTTTCTGTGAAAGCAGTTTCAGGGAAATTTCCCTGATATTTACGAAAGGCGGCTTCTGTAGCACTGAAAGGACCAGATTAAGGTCCCGTGGCGCCAAAGGCGACCGAACCTGGGGGGAGACATGACGAACCCCCTGGACAAAGGTACGAATCAGGGAATGTGCTAACAAAATCTGCGCTTGTGGATAAATAAATTATAACATTACATGCAATGATCCCTGAAGAGAAAAATCAATCCAGGAATCAATGCATGTCTGAGAGGCTGCTGCTACACAAGTGTATAAACTCATAAACAATGTGAAAAACATAAAATACAGCGCCACCTTCTAATAATAGTGCCAAATAACACAATATGTGAGTGTGATTCACATTTCAATTAATTGAATAATGTAATACATCAATATTCAAAAAACCAATCAAATAGTCCATAAATAAGAAAAAGTGCTCCGTGCTCAATCAAGTGCCAACAATACAACGTGGTGCTCGGTGACAATCCCCCGTTGTGACCCCACTCACCAGAACAAATGGATCCCCAGCTTTTCAGTCTGGGGATCAAACAAGCCAAGTCCTGGTGCTGGTCAGATGGATGTGAGGGTGATGGTGACGAGACCCTTGCTTTAATCAGGACTCAATTCCAGAGACTTAAGATCCTCATAAGGTTGGGTAAAAGAAGAAAAGAATGGCTTCCATAGTGAAATACCGTTTAAAAGGATTTATTGGGCGCAAAAACAAAGATCGCACTTACAAGAAGTTGGTTAAAATCTCGCATGGGTATGCTCATGTGGGTATACAGCGTAGCGTGGTCTCCAACTTGCGGCGTGCGTTCCACCACCGGCAGGATGTGACGTCAGCGGATACGGGGAGCCGGAAATGACGTCAACGCGTTTCGCTTTCAATCAAGCGTCATCACGGACCATGGGAGTAACGGGAGTGGAGGGAAGGCACAGAGCAGCCGATACCGAGACCACGGAGCCACGAGGGCATCAGCCGCGTCTGCCAGCTGATCCCTTGTGCTGCTCACGAAGGCCTACACCTTCTGGTTGAGTCGGGATGCCAGGAGATCCACGTCCGGCGTGCCCCACCTCTGACAAATCTGGCGGAACACCTCCGGATGCAGGGACCACTCTCCCTGATCCAGCTTCTGGCGACTGAAATAGTCCGCCTGCCAGTTTTCTACGCCCGAGATGTGAACGGCGGAGATTGCCGGCATGTGAAGCTCTGCCCACCGCAGAATGTGGGCCACTTCTGCCGCTGCTGCCGGGCTTCTCGTTCTGCCCTGATGGTTCACATAAGCCACGGCCGTGGCGTTGTCTGACTGGAGCCGAACAGTACGCCCGTGCAGCCTCCCCAGCCAGTGGGAGATGCAAAGCCTGATCGCCCGCAGTTCCAGCACATTGATCGGGAGGCGGGACTCTTCCGGAGACCAACGGCCCTGGGTCGACAACCGCCCCAGGGTCCCTCCCCAGCTGTGCAGGCTGGCATCTGTCGTGACCACCGTCCAGTCCAGGGGAAGAAACGACTTCCTCTGCTCCAAGGTCGGGGCCCGTAGCCACCAGGTGAGGGAGCTTCGAGTCCGGTGATCCAAACTGATCACCCCATCCAGGGAGAGCAGAGAGTTGTCCCACCGCAGCAGGATTGCCCGCTGCAGGAGCCGGGTGTGACTCTGGGCATAGGGCACCGCCTCGAAGGAGGAGACCATCAGCCCCAACACCCGCATGCAAAACCTGATAGAGGACCTCCGCTTAGACAGCAGGGCCCGCACTGCCCCCTGGAGTGTCAAGATCTTGACGGCAGGAAGAAACACCTTCGCCCGCTCCGTATCCAGGACCAAGCCCAAGTATTCCAACCAGTGCAACGGAGCCAGCGCCGACTTCGGAAGGTTGATCACCCAGCCGAAGTCCTGCAGGAAACCAAGGGTGATGTCCACACTGTCCGACAAGGCGGAGGCAGACTCCGCCCGCAGGAGTAGATCGTTGAGATATGCCACCATTGCTATGCCCCTCTGCCTCAGCAGAGCCAGCACCAGGGCCAGGACCTTGGTGAAGACCCGAGGGGCTGAGGCCAGACCGAACGGAAGGGCCACAAACTGGTAGTGGAGATCCCCCACCGCAAAGCACAGGAAGCGCTGGCGGTGTACACATATAGGCACATGTGAATGCACGTCCTTTATGTCCAGGGAGGCCAGGAGACCTCCTTGCCGAAGAGCCGCCACCACAGAGCGGAGATTCCATCCTGAATTTTCACGCCCTCACAAAGAAGTTGAGAGCCGTCAGGTCCAGGACAGGCCTGACCCCGTCTTTTTTCGGAACCACAAAAAGATTGGAATAAAAACCGCAGAAACGTTCCACAGCCGGAACCGGGACAATCACCCCCTGATGGAGCAGGGCGTGCACGGCCCCGAAGAGGGCCTGCAGCCGTTCCGGGGGAAGCCTCAGATTGGAGGTGAAGAACCTGTCCGGGGGTTGGGTACGGAACTCTATCTTGTACCCAGACTAAACCACCTCGTGCACCCAGAGATCCGAGATGCACGAGGTCCATCGGTCCGCGAACCGTAAGAGCCGCCCCCCCACTCGAACCGTGGGAGGAGGACTTGTCCTCAGCCTTTTCAGACTTACGCTGCCAGGGATGCTTCTGGTCCCCGGCGGGGGCCTTGGCGGGCTGAGAACCCTTGTTCGAGGTGCGTGGTGTACGAAAAAACCTCTTTTACGCAGAGAAGGAAGGGCCCGCCCTGCGCCAGGGCTCCTTTCCCCGTCTGGGCTCCGGAAGAAAAGTACTCTTCCCCCCAGTGTAATCCTTAATGATTTCGTCGAGGTAAGCACCAACAAGGCGAACCCCTTCAAAAGGCAGGTCCGCCAGGCCCTTCTTTGATGCCTGGTCTCCTGACCAGCAAAGCAGCCATAACAGCCGTCTAATGACGATTGCGAACATGGACAGTTTTGACAGCATGGGGCCCATGTCAAGGGCCGCATCACAGAGATACTTCAGTCCCTGAATCAACTGGTCCGCCATCTGCACAGATTCCGGAGGTGCCTGGAGAGTCACCAGAGCCTGGTGCACAATAGTCGCACATTCCATAAGCTCCTGTGCCGGCAGCGTCGGCTGCATAGCCAACCCAGTGACCAGGAGCATGGCCTTGGACACCGCCTTAGTCCTCCTGTTGGCCGGGTCCTTGAAAGATGGCGAGCCCTCCATCGGGATAGTGGTCGCCTTGTTCAGTCAGGCCACCGATGGATCCACCGCCGGGGACTTCCACTTCTGCAGCAAGGTATCCTCAAAGGGACGTTTGGCATGGCGAACGACCCCTGAGGACGCCGCTACTCCTTGTAAATGAACTGATCAAAGTACGACAAATAGGGGAACGCCTTAGGCGCCCGGGCCGGCTTATGCGACCCAAAAGCGTACGGCGCCCCCGGGGTCGCAGCCGGGCCCAGCTTCAGCGTCTCACGTACCGCTGAAACCAAGGACCCCACCAGAGCCCATTCACGAGCTGCAGTGGCCCCCGAGGGCTCCTCCTCTTCATCTGAGGGGTCCCCGAGTTCACCCTCCGACAGCTCTAGGGAGGTGGCCGTTTGATCGTCACCTGGTCACGGATCGGTTCTGCCCGGGAGAAATATCCCTGCAGGAGGGCCGTCAAGGTGTGCAGTGGGACCACCGGTCCAATCGCCGCCTGGTCCCCACCGGAGACCTTTGACTGGGAAGCCCCAGCTTCAGCCGCCATAGCCCACACCCCGTTTTACACCGGAAGTTTATCGCCAAACCGCCTCCACAATCGCTGCCTTGGGGCCCTCAGAGGTTCCCAGGAGGACTCACCCACCGGCCCAGGAGCTGTGCTGCTGTAGCTGCCTGTCCCTCTGCTCATGATCCCCACGTATAGAGAGCGCTCTTCCAGCCTGTAAGCGCGCCAGGAGAAGCAGGGCCGCCCCTAAGCATACATGGACCAAACCAAAATGGCCACCATAGGCACTAGAGGCCGAACGCTGTCGTCGGCCACCGCAAAATGGCGGCCGCTACTGAAAACATGTGGCCGGCTACAAGAAAATGGCGACCGTGTATAACACACGGCCGACTCCGGGAAAAATGCGGCCGTGTATGACACGCTGCCGTGCGACCATGCGGTCGGTACAGGAGGATGGCGCCGCTACCACAGAGGGGGACCTACGCAGGCAGGGAGGTCTGGTGGGGGGGGGCATCGGAACGGACGGAAGGGATGCGAATGGCCAGGCCCTAAAGAGGGAAAAAAAGGGGGGCATCACCCATTGCCCCCCCAATCCACCCGGGGCAGTCCTGCCACCCCGCCGAAACGGGGGGAGCTGCTGGCCATGCGGCACCCGTGACACGGGGTGCCCGGTCCTAGGTGCGCTGGCGGGACGTGCACGGAACGTGGCCCGACGCGGCCGACCCCGCGAACAGCTAAGGGTCGGCTCGCATCCGTCGGCCGCGCTGAGGAGACTCCCTGGATCTAGGATATCCAGCCAGCTGCTTGATTGTATTCTTCTATCAGATTTTCTTGAAAAAAGAAAAGAAAGAAAAAAAGCAACGGGGAACCACAGATCCCAGCGGGGAGCCAGGTCCAACTCCTTGCACTAGGCATAAAAAACTGGTTTGCTGAAGTGGGGCTGGAGGGGTTATGCGAGTGAGGACTGCCCCCTGGGAGGGGCTGTGCTTGCTTTGATTTGAACTTCGTTCTGCCTAGTCCACTCCTAGTGAAAGCTGCATAAACCCCACATGTCAAGAATGAGAGGCTGCGTCTGTCAATGAACGATTGAGAAAGTTAATTTTATTTTTATCTCAATCTTTCCAGCCTGGAGGAGAGATGAGGGGTCTTATTGACCCCACATCTCTCCATAAAGAGGACCTGTCACACACTATTCCCATTACAAGGGATGTTTACATTTCTTGTAATAGGAATAAAAGTGATAAAAAAAAATTAAAGAGAGTGTAAAAAAAAAAAAAATGTAACGCGTCCCCATCCCCGCGTACAGAAGTGAACGCATACGTAAGCCGCCGCAAACATTAGAGCGAGAGCAAGAATTTTAGCACTAGACCACCTCTGTAACTCTAAACTGGTAACCTGTAAAAAATGTTAAAGCATTGCCTATGGAGATTTTTAAGTACCAAAGTTTGGCGCCATTCCATGTGTGCGCAATTTTACAGTGACATGTTAGGTATCTATTTACTCGGCGTAACATCATCTTTCACATTATACAAAAAAATTGGGCTAACCTTACTGTTTTGTTTTTTTTTTTCAATTCATGAAACAGTTTTTTTTTTTTTTTTTTAAATTGCTGCGCAAATACCGTGTGACAAAAAAAGTTTCAATGATAGCCATTTTATTCCCCAGGGTCTCTGCTAAAAAAATATATATATAATGTTTGGGCCTTCTGAGTAATTTTCTAGCAGAAAAAAAAAGATGATTTTTACATGTAGGAGAGGAGTGCTGGAATTTGCCTGGTGGTCAAGTGGTTAAAAACAACAATGCATTATTGACCATTCTATAATTTGAGGCTCCATTCCCTCTGGTAAGGAGATTGGTCTAATCACAGTGGTACTGCGTGCATCTATTACACTGAAGTTTGTGCGGGGATTTCTATCTTTCGGCATCTATGCCATATGGATGCTTTTATGAACTAATTTTTGTATTATTAAGTGCTGCATAATATCTGGATATATATTTTAATTTGGAATCAACAAACTGATGCTGGCTGCTGATCTATTGTTTTATGTCTGTTTTAGCACGGATATTTATACTTATATATTAAAGTGTTACTAAACCCACAACAGTAAAATCAGTCTGTATATGCAGCATAGAATGCTTGTTATACTCACTGTGGAACTTAAGGGGTTAATCCTCTGCATTGTGTAAAAAGGCTGTTTTATCCCGTATGCCATAGATCCTTCCCTCCTGCACTGTCTATCCGCGAAAGAGCAGCTTAACACAGACAGGGTAGCCGACCTGCACATGCTCAGTTGTGTCTTTTATGCTGGAGAGAACATTCACTTGTTCTCAGAGATAGCCAGGTCACATGATATTGACATCACACATGAGGGCGTGTACACAGGCTATAGTGGAAATCTCCTCCTACCTGAACTCTCAGCATGAAGAAGCTGTGCAGTCTATCGTGTAAATGTGGTATATAGATCATTCAAATAGGTATATAGTGGCAGTATTTTAATGTAAAAAGAAGATTTATAAGCTGTGGGCATGGGGGGGTCAGATGAACTATTTTCATATTACTGGGTTTAGGAACACTTTAAACTGATAGTTTTCTGGGAAATGTGCATCTTACTGTGCTCATTGTGTTAAAAAATACTGAGGGCTTACTACTACTTTAACCAGTTGCCGACCACCCGCCGTGGATTGACAGTGGCAACTTGGCTCGATATCGCCATCACCAGACGGCGGCTGTGAGATTGTGGGTCGTGAGTGCACGCGCAACGCCGGAGGCACGCTCACTGTGTAGAGGGGGAGCCAGGGAGCGGGTAGGGTGGACCCGATGTCCGCCAGCTACCGGCGATCCTCCCCCGCAGTGACAGAACGGGGATCTGTGTGTGTAAACACACGGATCTCCATTCTGACAGGGGGTGAAGGAGTGAGATTGCATGCTTCCTGTATATGCAGTGATCACTCTCCTCCCTCAGTCAGCCCAGTCCCCATACAGTTAGATACACAAAGCAGGGAATACACTTAACCTTTTGAACGCCCCTAGTGTTAACCCCTTCCCTGCCAGTAACATTTACATAGTAATCAGTGCATTTTCATAGCACTGATTGCTGTATAAATGTCATTGGTCCCAAAAAAGTGTCAAAAGAGTCCGACATGTCCGCTGCAATGTTGCAGTCCTGCTAAAAATCGCAGATCGCCACCATTACTAGTAAAAAATGTAAATTGGAAATCATGTTAAATGTACTGTAGTGTGTTTCTGCAAAATTGAAAACGCACTAAAAATGCATAGATGTGCACCAGGATGTTTAATACCACCTTCTGAATTTGTAATAGCTGCAGTCTTTGGAGAACGCCACTGAGATTTGATCATCACTTGAGTAACCAAGAGATGTGAAAAAGCTAGGACATGACCCAACTTGCCAACAACTACGTGAAATTAAATATCAATAATTGATGGCTTTGGTGCATAGGAAAACTAGTCACAATTGGGCTTATGCAAGAAATTGAATCATTTGTTTTATAGCGTACAGTGACTTGAAAAAGTATTCATACCCCCTTGAAATATTCCACATTTTGTCATGTTACAACCAAAAACGTAAATGTATTTTATTGGGATTTTAATTGATAAACCAACACAAAGTGGCACATAATTGTGAAGTGGAAGCAAAATGATAAAAAGTTTTCAAACTTTTTTACAAATAAATATCTGCAAGGTGTGGCGTGCATTTGTATTCAGCCCCCCTGAGTCAATACTTTGTAGAACCCCCTTTCGCTGCAATTACAGCTGCAAGTCTTTTTGGGGATCTCTCTACCAGCTTTGCACATCTAGAGAGGTCATTTTTGCTCATTCTTCCTTGCAAAATAGCTCAAGCTCTGTCAGATTGGATGGAGAGCGTCTGTGAACAGCAATTTTCATGTCATGCCACAATTTATGAATAAGCTTTGATCTAAACCAGGGATATGCAATTAGCAGACCTCCAGCTGTTGCAGAACTACAAGTCCCATGAGGCAAAGCAAGACTCTGACAGCCACAAGTATGACACCCAGAGGCATGATGGGACTTGTAGTTTTGCAACATCTGGAGGTCCGCTAATTGCTTATCCCTGATCTAAACCATTCCATTGTAGCTCTGGCTGTATGTTTAGGGTCGTTGTCCTGCTGGACGGTGAACCTCTGTTCCAGTCTCAAGTCTTTTGCAGACTCAACAGGTTTTCTTCTAAGATTGCCCTGAATTTGGCTCCATCCATCTTCCCATCAACTTTGACCAGCTTCCCTATCCCTGCTGAAGAAAAGCATCCCCACATCATAATGCTGCCACCACCATGTTTCACAGTGGGGATGGTGTGTTCAGGGTGATGTGCAGTGTTCGTTTTCCACCACACCTAGTGTTTTGCTTTTAGGCCAAAAAGTTTAATTTTGGTCTCATCTGACCAGAGCACCTTCTTCAACATGTTTGCTGTGTCCCCCACATATCTTCTTGTAAACCGCAAAAGAGACTTCTTATAGCTTTCTTTAAACAATGGCTTTCTTCTTGCTACTCTTCCAGGCCAGATCTGTGGACTGCACAACTAATAGTTGTCCTGTGGAAAGATTCTCCCACCTGAGCTCCAGAGTTACCATGGGCCTCTTAGCTGCTTCTCTGATTAATGCTCTCCTTGCTTGGCCTGTCAGTTGAGGTGGACGGCCATGTCTTGGCAAGTTTGCAGTTGTGCCATACTCTTTCCATTTTCGGATAATAGATTGAACAGTGCTCCGTGAGATGTTCAAAGCTTGGGATATTTTTTTATAACCTAACCCTGCTTTAAACTTCTCCACAACTTTATCCCTGACCTGGTCTGGTGTGCTGCTTGGCCTTCATGATGTTATTTGTTCACTAAGGTTCTCTAAAAAACCTCTGAGGGCTTCACATAACAGCTGTATTTATACTGAGATTAAATTACACACAGGTGGACTATTTAATAATTAGGTGACTTCTGAAGGCAATTGGCTCCACTAGATTTTGATTAGGGGTATCAAAGTAAAGGGGGCTGAATACTAATGCACGCCACACTTTTCAGATATTTATTTGTAAAATGTTTTTGAAAACTATTTATCATTTTCCTTCCACTTCACAATTATGTGCCACTTTGTGTTGGTCTATCACATAAAATCCCAATAAAACACATTTACGTTTTTGGTTGTAATATGACAACATGTGGAAAATTTCAAGGGGTATGAATACTTTTTCAAGGCATTGTATGCATAGCAATGACTTTTTGTTTCAGTTCTAGATAGAGTAGGGAATGGTTAGAACAAATGTAATTTATTTCTCCTGTTGACCATAGTCACCAGGATAAAAAGTGACAGGAAAGTGACATTTTTACAGCTGAAACCATAACAGGAGTCGAGGGTATGATGTGTCTTCAGAAAAATAAAGGAAGGAAAACCCCTCCAATGGGACACAAACAGCAAAAAAAATAAAAAAAACTGATAGGGGTTTCGACTCCTGCCTACGCTAACAAAATGGTGGCCTCCTGCACGGAAACATTGATTATTCCCTGTTGCATAAATGTAATGAGATGGAGAAAACATGGCTTCAGCTCCTGTTCTCTACCTGTAGAGAACACCTCAGATGCTTGTCAGCCATTGTATGATTAAACCCCAAAAAGGGAATCAAGCTAATTTCTTTCCAGCAACCCATGGTTGCAGGAAAAAAATCCCTCTGGGTATGGCCGGCCTAGGAGGCTTAGTGTCTAAAATTTACCATTTCCTTTTCCAAATAAAAGCCTTGACAAGTAGAAAAACAACCAGCGATTATTATCAGCGCCTGACACAGAATCTGTGAAAGCTGTAGTAGCACAACATTGATTTTTAAGTATTTCACAGAGACTGAAGCCAATGCTCTGATCTGATACCACTTTGGACGTCTGGATCTATTACATAATGACCCACTTCAGAACCAGAGCCATTTTTTTTTGCAAAGATACAGCAGTTTAAATGTCAAGTCCACATTAAACAGATATTTTATTCTCAACCTGATACTGGCAGGCTAAATAACCCACTGTTTTTTTAATGTAATTTCATACAGAGGTAGGGAAGGTAAAAAATACTGTCACAGCAATACCTTTTGGTGGCTAACAAAAAGATATCAATTGAACATGATATGCCTTTTCTATCTCTGTATTTATTACTGGTACAACATCTTTTGCGCTTATGTCATTTAGCAATTATAATACCTGAACCTTTACCACCAGCCACAGCCATTGTGAGGCTTACTCTTAGGGTCAGTTCACACCACATGTGGTCCAGTGCGTTTTTTTATGTATCAAAAATGCATGAACTGTACTGGAACGCACCAGAATGTACCAAAACCGCAGTGGAAATCATAAAAACGCACCAGAACCTACCAGAAACGCACAAGATAGTATAAAAAACGCACCGGAACCGGCCCTTAAGGTTATGAAAAAAGAAGGGGGGAAAAAAGCACTGGACTGCATCAAAAATGTTCCTGCAGAAAAGCACCTGGACTGCATTTCTATGGCGTGAACTGGCCCTTTCAATTGAATAATTCCATAAGGCCTCATTCACATGGGCAGTATGTCCATGTGCATGAAGCCTTATGGAATAATTTAGTACAAAGGGCCAGGTTTGCCTACACAGAGATGCATGGTTGTTGTGTGCATTCATGCGCAGGTATAGTCCTATTCATGTCAATTGGGATGCAGTGGCTGCAGAGATGGGAGAGGCTGCTCCCAATCTGACATCCATGTGGGTCCCTGAATGCACACAGTCTACATTTGGGGAACTGCACCTGCTGGCACCCACACAACTGTCACATTGGGAACAGCGGCTGTGTCCATGCAGCCGCTGCATCCCAATTGACATAAACTGAACTGCCTGCAAAGTTTTGCATGGAACATCTGTGCATCCATATGGGCAAACATTTAACGTTTAAGTACGCCTGTGTGAACGAGCCCTACGATATCAACAAAAAACCAAACTGTGACCAGAAATGTATATACATACACTATAGAGCACTAACAATAAAAAAAATTAAAGCCCAATTGAACCTTCAGTTTAAAGTAGAACTATAGGCAAAACTTTTTTTTTTTTTCAGTTCGGATAGAGCAAAGGAGGGTTAAACCCCTTCTTTTTGCCATCTATGACACATTGCAAAGATTTCCCTTCATTTCCTGTCCCATAGCCAAACAGAAAGTATAGTGCAGCAATGTCTACATGAAAAACTAACTACTCAGCAGAGACTTTATATCTTGGCCACAGTTTTTAAATCAATTTAATAGAACCGTGTTTTTAAAAAAAATGCTTAAAAAAAAAAATTAACACTCACTTGAATTAAGGACACACACACAAAAAAAAAACAAGAAAAGTAATAGTTGGTCATCTTACCCCCTGGCTGCTGGTCACCAGATAATGTGACATCACGGCCTTATTTTAGGAACCTAGGAAAACTGAACACCACATATTCTTCCAAAAACCTAGTGCACAAATACCTCTTTTTTACAGATACCGAATACCGATACCTTTGTGATGCGATTTGAGCCCATACAAAATGAATGGGCTCAAAGGGCACTGCACAGAATCGAATGTGACTTGAACAGGAATGCAGTGCGATTCCTGTCCGAATCCCGCACTGCTCCTGTGTAAACCCAGGCTGATATCACTATGACAAGCCTGCGTTCACACGGGAGTTGTGCAGTAAACCGCAATGGATTCAGACAGGAATTGCACTGCACTCTTGTGCAATTCGCACTACAAAAGGTATTGGAGCATTTTCATAGTACTTGTGAAAATACTCGGTATTGACAGTGATTACGATATCGGTGTAACCCTACTAGTGAGTGTTTAAACTATAACTAATGGCAAAACTTTTCTTTTAGCTTTGGATAGTACCTAGGGGAGTAGGAGAGAACTCTTTTTTTCCAGTGAGGAGGTATCAATGTATACGTGCTCCGCCCTCGCGTGGCATCGATACATCGATGATATTCTCATTTTTTGAGATGGTCCATCGATTTTGTTGGACCAATTTCTTGTTTATATTAATGATGGCAATACATTCAACATGAGATTTACTGTGACCCATGATCCTTCATGTATCACATGTCTAGACTTAACCATACAGAAACATTCCGATGGCCGATTATTGAGTGATTTATATAGAAAGCCTACAGCAGCTATTTTAGAGGCCTCTAGTTTCCATCCGACACCACTCAAAGCATCTATTCCATATGGGCAATAGATACGCGCCAGACGTAACTGCTCAGATGAAGCTCTCTTTGAAAGATAAGCTAAATTACTCAGAACTCGACTAAGGGAAAGAGGATATTCAAACTCAATCCCCAGAAAGGCTTATAACAAAGCTAAAGGAAAATCACAAAATGAGCTGCCTTTCTCACACAAAAAGGAACAAACTAAGGCACCTACAAGAGTAATTATAAAATATTGCCAGAAACACAAACAGATTAACCAAATCTACAAGAAATACTGGCATTTACTTAGTGTGGACCCTAAACTAGCTCCCTTCGTTTCAGAGTATCCATCGATTACATATAGAAGTGCTCCCCCACTGCAGGACAAACTGGTTCACAGTGAATTTAAAACGAGAGACCATAATCCCACAGTGACAGGTACTTTTGCAAGTGGGAACTGTGGATGCTGTAAGTATATGGACACGCGTAAATATATCACACTCCCCAATGGGGAGAAATTCAAAGCTCAACATTTTGTTAACTGCCGCACTCCGGGCATCATATATTTGACTGTTACTATGTCGGCAAGACCAAACCTTGAATTTTGGTTCCGTATTTACCAGCATATTACTAGTATAATGAGAAAAGACCCTGATCTCCCCTTAGGGAGCCCTAGTTCACTAGTACATGGGGAGGTCACCCCCAAGGTAAAATTTGTAGTGCTAGAACATATTTACACCAACCCACAATGTGGTGACTTCAACAAAACACTGTTACAGAATGAGCTCAAATGGATCTTCCATTTACAGGCCACAAAACCACCTGGTCTCAACTAAACCATTAATTTCACACCTTTTCTATCAGGCTTTGTAACCGGAATGTTTGAAAAGCACCTTTGAAAAATCACGTGCCTTTGGGACTGGGCTTTGCTCTGCCCTTTTCCCTCATTATTTTTGTTTTTGGATGTTTAACACACATTATACTTATTGATATATTAAGATTATGGTATGTCTATGATGCTCTGTATGTAGATGTTAATGTGTCTCTTTTGTTCCATTTTTCACCATTATGGGCTCCCATCCCCCTTGCAGTGTTTACATTGTGAGCCATGCACTCCAGCCCCTTCAGGTGTGTCACGGCCGTTACGTGCCCACGTGTGGCTTTGTGGAGTGGGTATGTACCCTGCAGCCTGGCGCGGTTGGGCCCTTTCAGGTTTTCCGCCTTTTGACGGGATCCTGTCTGGGCATCATCTAGGTCACAAAGGATTGCAGTCCCCTGTGATCCTCTTTCTGTATGTGTTCCATCTTGGAGAGCATGGAAGTGACCTCATGTGCGTCGGTGGCATCATGATGCGGGATGCCGCTCCTTTGGGGCAGGCTTGCGTCGCGCACCATGGCGCTGGGAAATCCCTATAACCGCGATGGGTGCCGTTTTTCCACAGGCACCAAAGCATGGATCTCCAGCACAGCTGATCTCTATCACCTTATTAGGTGATGCAGCACCTCACACTAATTACCTGGTATTTATACCATAGGGGTATTAGCCAGTGCTAGCATTTGATCTGCAGGAGGAAGACCTGCAGCTACTACAAGGAGGATAAGGTATATACATACTAATACAAGAAAGGTCAACTCTTATGTGGAGGTAGCGTGGTCTTCCATGGAGGGTCAGATGTATCTAACATCCCTTCCTTTGGTATCGCCACATCCACTTAATTGTATTACGTCTAATATATAGTTGTAAGATCTCTAATTTGTTTAATTATTTATATACACTGTCTCGTCCACCTGGGCCCCGCCTCTCATATTTCCCACCATCAGAACCTTTACACATGCTGGAGTGAAACAGCAGGAAGAACTCTCTTTTAGCTGGGGGATCCTTGTCTGCAGTAGTCGTACCCTATTTCCTTGCTCCCTGTGGGTTGTTGCAGGTTGCCGCCATTGTTTTGGCCTATCCTCTGGGGCATATAACACCTTAGTGCCTGGCTTTCCGAGTGAACTGTTGATGGGAATGATCTCCTACATTTTAATAAAATGTCTTGATGTTTTTAACTCTAAGTATGACCGTTACAAACCCACCTTCCTGAGCTATACCCTAGAGCAGGGGTAGGCAACCTGCGGCTCTCCAGCTGTTGTAGAACTACATTTCCCATGAGGCATTGCAAGGCTGCTGGATACAATTACTCCCAGAAGCATGATGGGAAATGTAGTTCAACAACAGCTGGAGAGCCGCAGGTCCCCTACCCTTGCCCTAGAGCATATTATATATAGCAGGGATATGCAATTGGCGGACCTGCAGCTGTTGAAAACTACAAGTCCCATCATGCCTCTGCCTCAGGGGTGTCATGCTTGTGGCTGTCAGAGTCTTGCTATGCCTCATGGGACTTTTAGTTCTGCAACAGCTGGAGATCCGCTAATTGCATATCCCTGATATATAGTAACTCTTATGTACATTGTACTGTTATATACTATGAAAAATTAATTATATATTTTTACATTGTAGAAAATGATACCCAACTGAAGTGTTTGTACCTCTGAAGAAGGACCCAAAGTGGTCTGAAACAGGTTAGGCCTGCAGGCCTGGAAAATACTGTGACTAGACCCATCAATATTATATTATATTTTGGGTAGCCACTGATCCACGATGTGTATGTTGGGTATATCCATAGTTGTATGGATGTTGATGTATTTGTTGTTAATTATTTTACCTCTCTTTATTTTGATCATGTCATTGCATTTTAATATTGTAATAAAACATTTATATTTTTATACTACTGGGTTTGTCCACATCAATCCACGAGGGGCCATATCTATGCCTATTCGGCATTAGAGATCTGTTTTTAGTTTTGGATAGAGTGGAGATGGATTAGCGCACCTGACAATTTTTTATTGTTGTCTGTGCCCCCGTTAGTGTGATTCAGCCTTCAGCTTCGATTTGTCCTGTTTATCATAATTATTGCAAGCAAAATTAAAAGGAGAATCACAAATTTTGGGTTGTCCCCAGAAAAGTAATAGAGGGAAAATCTTCCAATGGGGACACTAGTTATTCTGGTGACCTGGGGTCCCCAAAGAATTCCCTTAATTTGCAGGGAATTCCTCTCACTTCCTGTTTAGTTATAGGATCGGAAGTGAAAGGCAATCTCCGCAATGGGACAAAGATGAGGAAAATAAATTTGACAGGGGCTATAACCCTCCCTTGCTCTATCCAAAATGAAAAAAAATTGCCTGTGGTTCTACTTTAACCACTAGAGATCCGCGCTATAGACGAAAGACGTCTACAGCGCGGATCTGAATCTCCGGGCGGACGTCCATGGACGTCCGCCCCTTTACACGCCCCCTGCGCGCACTGGGCGGCGGCGCGCACGGCCGCCGCACGCTGCGTGGGCGTGCCCGCGGGTCGGGCGGACTCTATGTCCGCTCCTGACCCGCGATCGCCTGCAAAGCTGTAGAAAGGGGAACCGCCGATGTAAACACGGCGGTTCCCCGTTCTGTGAGAGGGGGACAAACAGATCTACTGATCCCTGTCACTGGGATCAGTTAGATCTGTTATGTCCCGGCCAGCCCATCCCCCCTACAGTTAGAACACACCCAGGGAACATTGTTAACCCCTTCACTGCCCATGACATTTATACAGTAATCAGTGGACATTTAAATTTCTGATCGCTGAATAAATGGCATTGGTCCCAAAAAAGTGTCAAAAATGTCCGACATGTCTGCCCCAATATCAAAGTCCCAATAAAAATCGCAGATCGCCGCCATTACTAGTAAAAAAAAAAAAATAATAATAAAAACGCCATAAATCAATTCCCATAGTTTGTAGACACGATAACTTTTGCGCAAACCAATCAATAAACGCCGATTGCAATTTTTTTTTACCAAAAATACGTAGAAGAATATAAATCGGCCTAAACTGATGAATAATTTTTTTTTATTTTTTATTTTTGGATATTTATTAGAGCAAAAAGTAAAAAATATTGTTCTTTTTTCAAAATTGTCGCTCTTGGTTTTGTTTATAGCGCAAAAAATAAAAACCGCAGAGGTGATCAAATATCGCCAAAAGAAAGCTCTATTTGTGGGGAAAAAAGGACATCAATTTTATTTGGGTACAGCGTCGCACGACCGCGCAATTGTCATTCAAAATGCGACAGCGCTGAAACCTGAAAATTGGTCTGGGCAGGAGGGGGGTTTAAGTGCCCAGTAAGGAAGTGGTTAAAGAGGAAGTAAACCCTGCAACGTAAAAGCATAATGGACTAGTATGCATCGCATATTAGCCCATTACGTGGCACTTACCTGCATTGGAAGCCCGCGATGTCCTGTGCTGTCCCCGCACTAGGAAGCATCCTTCTGCTCCTCTTCCATCCAGGGCTGTGATCTTCGGCTCTGTGATTGGCCGGAGTCGCGTGATGTCACTCCCGCTCATGCACTCAGGAGCCACCAATCGCGGTACGATCTCAGTGACGGAACGGCATGGAGGCGTCTCTTCACTGCACATGTGCCAGATGACGTGGGTACATCACAGTACACTGTATATCTCCTAAACTGTGCAGGTTTAGCAGACATACAGGGAAACTACAGGTAAGCCTTAGTATAGGCTTACCTGTAGGTTAAGGTGGTTGTCAAGGTTTGACAACCACTTTAAAGGATAAGTTCACCTATGGGAACATGTTACCTGTTCCACCCATTTTTAGGGGGGGGGGGGGGAACATGTAACATGTTCTTAATGCTGCAGCCGATGTGCATCCCCTTCCCTGTGACAGCAGTACAGGGAGAAATTCCCCCTATTAGCTGTCACTTTTTGAAATCAGCGCACTCGTGTGGGGCTCCGCCCACATGTCATTTAATCACACAGCTCTGTGTATAAATGAATTACAAGCTCCAACATCCTTTGCGGCTGTTGACTTGTAGTTCTCAATGAACTACAATGGCACTGTGGAGCATCGTGGTAGTCAACCGATTCTTCCCGTCAGTGTATCTGCACAAGCACACAGATACACTGACAGTCTGCAGGAGACCTGCATGGCACCAGCGATCTGCTGATTGCTGGTGCAAATGCTTTACAGGCTCCAAAATAAATAAATGCACATTTTTTTTACCTGCAAAAAACCTTGCATTTATTTTTTCTAAAAAATGAACTTGTCCTTTAACTGTCTATGTTATCGCAAGCAGTGTTATCGCTCTGTGAACTAAATACCTCTGCTCTATGTAATGGCCATGATATGAGAGAGGTGTTCTGTAGTCCTAACACACTTCCTATCCTACGGTGACAACTCTACTAGATAGATCCAGTACAGTGAATGAGAGTAGTCATCCTAGTATAGGAAGTGTGTGTCAGGCAGAAAAAAAAAATAAGCATAAAGGGGAAAACAAAGTCTAAAAAAAATAAAACTAATACAACCATCACAGCTAAGGACTGGTAAACTGCATTACATTTTTGCTCTGGGTTTTAGATACACTTTAGGATGGGAGTCCTCTTTAAAGTACGTTCCCTCCAAAATTATGTTTCAGATATAAATTTACCAAAATCATTTTTGCACAGATCTTCTCTTTTGGCTTATATACCCATCTCTTTGTTTTCTTTAGCTTGCAAAAAAATGTTACTGTGTGCGCTCAAGTTCTTTTTTTTTTTTTGTTAATAGGTTTAAACAGGTTAGCATCATTCTTGGTAACTGGACTGTGGTTGCTATGCTTTCCCTTATCAGGGTATTGCACAGCCTGTTTCTCAAACTGCCAGATGTACAGTTGTGCTCATAAGTTTACATACCCTGGCAGAATTTATGATTTCTTGGCCATTTTTCAGAGAATATGAATGATAACACAAAAACTTTTCTTTCACTCATGGTTAGTGTTTGGCTGAAGCCATTTATTATCAATCAACTGTGTTTACTCTTTTTAAATCATAATGACAACAGAAACTATCCAAATGACCTGATCAAAAGTTTACATACCCCAGTTCTTAATACCGTGTATTGCCCCCTTTAACATCAATGACAGCTTGAAGTCTTTTGTGGTATTTGTGGATGAGGCTCTTTATCTTCTCAGATGGTAAAGTTGCCCATTCCTCTTGGCAAAAAGCCTCCAGTTCCTGGAAATTCTTGGGCTGTCTTGCATGAACTGCACGTTTGAGATCTCCCCAGAGTGGCTCAATGATATTGAGGTCAGGAGACTGAGATGGCCACTCCAGAACCTTCACTTTATTCTGCTGTAGTCAATGGTCACTTGGCCTTGTGTTTTGGATCATTGTCATGTTGGAATGTCCAAGTACGTCCCATGCACAGCTCCCCGGCTGATGAATGCAAATGTTCCTACAGAATTTTTTGATAACATGCTGCATTCATCTTGCCATCAATTTTAACCAAATTTCTTGTGCCTTTGTAGCTCACACATCCCCAAAACATCAGCGATCCTCCTCCGTGTTTCACAGGTCTTGTTGGCTCCTCTCCAAATGTAACGCTTATGGTTTTGGCCAAAAAGCTCAATTTTGGCCTCATCACTCCAAATGACTTTGTGCCAAAAGGTTTCAGGCTAGCGGCATACTTTGTGGCATTTGGGTAGTAATGGCTTTCTTCTGGTGACTCGACCATGCAGATCATCTTTCTTCAAGTGCCTACTTATAGTGCATCTTAAAACAGCCACACCACATCTTTTCTGAGAGCCCTGTATTTCACCTGAAGTTATTTGTGGGGTTTTTTTTTTTTGCATCTCGGACAATTTTCCTGGCAATTATGGCTGAAATTTTAGTTGATCTACCTGACCGTGGTTTGGTTTCAATAGAACCCCTCATTTTCCACTTCTTGACTGTAGTTTGAACACTGCCGATTGGCATTTTCAATTCCTTGGATATCTTTTTATATCCCTTTTCTTGTTTTATACAGTTCAACTACCTTTTCCCGCAGATCCTTTGACAATTCTTTTGCTTTCCCCATGACTCAGAAACGTCATTGCATCACTAGATGAAAGATGCAAGGGTCTGTCAGGAGTCCCAAAACTCATTGATCTTTTATACACGCACACTAATTACAAGCACACAGATCACAGGTGAGGATGGTTACCTTTAATAGCCATTCAAACCCCTTTGTATCAATTTGTGTGCATGTTGTCAGGCCAAAATCACCAGGGTAGGTAAACTTTTGATCAGGGTCGTTTGGATAGTTTCTGTTATCATTATGATTTAAAAAGAGTAAACACCGTTGATTGATAATAAATGCCTTCAGCCAAACACTAACCATAGTGAAAGAAAAGTTTTTGTGTTATCATTCATATTATGTGAAAAATGGCCAAAAAAATTATAAATTCTGCCAGGGTATGTAAACCTATGAGCACAACTGTATGTGCACTTAGCAACTGAAACAGTCATTATGTGATGCAGAGTATAATGAAAGATCCCTAAATCCTACAAGAATGCAGTACTGACATTGATGGGATTATGGGAAACAAAAAAAAAAAAAAAACAAAAAAAAAAAAAAAAAAAGACTCCAATGCTTCTCTTTTAAGACCTACTGATTTTAAGCCTCCATACTTAGGCCTTGTTACCACGGCAGCATTAGCAATATAGGTAGTGGAAGATTTTGGTGTGAGCAGCACAATTGTCATTAGCACCTCACAACATTTTTGAACACAGAATTCGAAAAAGATTTAAAACATTGCCTAATTCAGCTTTGTGTCACTTAAAAAAAAACATGTTTTTATAATAACTTATTTTGGAAGCAGTAGAACACCTGTCACACTCTGTATTAGTCCTGGTGACTATTGAAAAGCGATGAGAAATTACCAAATGGTGCCAACTGTCTAAGGCTGGCCATAGACGGTGCAAATTTCTTTCTTGCAATTTGGACGATTCCCCATCAGCACAGACAGCGCTGACAGAGGAATCCCTTCTGCCGAGCCATTGTCTGCTCCAGGAAAGCAAAACCAGCAGGCTGGTTGTACCCAAGTTGATCGATTGATCAATTTGGTACATTTAGCCTGCCTATTATTGCATTGAACCTCGGCCGGTTCCTGCTGAACCAGCCAAGATTCAAACCCTGAATGGCCGGCTAAGACAGAAATTCCCCTAACTTTGTAGAGATTTTCTTTCACTTCCTGTTTTTTTCAGGACAAGCAGTTAATGGGCCACATGCTGTCATAAAAAAAAAATCACAGAGATTTTAACTATTTCCAATTCTGCGCCAAACTAAAAAACAAAAAAAAAAAAGCTTTGGTTACATTTAAATTTTAAAGGATATATATACAATTTAAAGACTCCTGCAGTGGCGAACATGGAGATGTCTACTGCTGAGCATTTCGTGATGAATGCTGTTTGTTGCTTGTCCCGCTGGCCTAATCACTTAATAAAGTACTGTATGTAAATTAGAAATTCTTAGGTCAGTCAGATATCACTGTATGCTTGTAAAGTATTCATGACAGATGATCAGCATGACAGCCATGGAACTAGCATTTTTAGAGCTCTCCCCATGTGATGGTCTCCCTGGTGATTGGTCCAGCACTGTCACAACACATGAGCCACATTCTCTTCCATACTTGGAAGTACAAGGTAAATTCTTTGCTCCCAGCAGCTGCATGGAGCAGAAAGGTGAGTATGTGCTGCTTGGGAGGGATGGGGGATTAAATCATACATACTGCTTTGCCCTGCAGGTTTGCTATAAGGGCCTGGTAGATGGGGCTTAGTTAAAGAGGTTGCAACCCAAAAAAAAAAAAAAAAAGATCTTTTTCTTTTAAAGCAGGTTAAACAGCATAGTGCTCTTGTGCTGTCTAATCTGTCTCTTTTTATGCTGTAAAAAACCTGGTTGATCCTGCCTGTTCCTGTGTCCCTCTATGTAAACTGACCATGGTAATCATAGCTGCTGATCCAGGATACTGTGGTCAGTTTACATGCCTCCGTTATCCTGCAGTCTCTCCTTTCTCCCCCTCCCTCCCTGCCTGCCAGCTCAGTGTGTGTGTGTATTCTCCTTCTCACCCCTCCCCTTCCCTGTTTTACAAAAGGATACTACACAATGTAAATCTTTGTCTAAAATAATTTTGCTAAATACCTTTTTTCAGATCGCCTCTGTGCGGTCACGTGACCTCTAGTAGCTCTCCTCCCACGATCTAAGGGCTACAGCGGGAGGGGCTAAGAGGACAGCACATCGATCACCTGACCTCCTGGCTGATGTCAGTGGTAGTATAACTGAGGGGCTGTCAGTAATCCTACTTTGACTTTACAACCACTAATAAAAGCATGGCTTCATGTCACCCTTCCAATGTATCCTAAATGCTTTAAAAACGCCTTACCTACCTCTTTACAACATACAGTTCTCAGCTCATTTTTATAATTGTCCAAACCAGCCACATACCTAATCCATTGACTATAGGTGAATCACAGTCCTCCAGTCCGCTTTGTAGACCTTGTGTGCCTTTGTCATCCTCAAGGTCATTTTTGCCCTGCTCTGATCCGTTTTCAAAGTGCTTGTCCTCTGTGTGAGTATTAGGGTCCCCGTTTTCCAGGGGTTTGATCAGTGGCATTATTTGCAGTCCACTAGGAGTAGTTCTGTAGGTTAAAGTCTTTGTCGATCTGTCCCCGGGGGTATATTTGGCTGTGCATACCTTCTTTTGCTTTTGGAGTGCGTGTATTTTCCTTCTTTTCTGTGCGGCCCCCCGTCCTTTGTCAGAGAAATGAGACCTGTGAGTTATTTTGTCAACAGAAGACCCCCTTAAGAGCTTTGAAGCCACTGCCTGCTTGCCAGATTTGGCTCGCCTGTCTCTGCCTAAGTGCAGTCCATTAAATTCATCGATAAACTCCTCACAGTGTAGTAGGTGGTGTTCGGGTTCCCAAGTGTCTTCACTACTCCCGTAACCTTTCCATCGTATTAGGTATTCCCACTTCCCTTTTTTGCTCTTTCTTTTGTCAACAATCCTTTCAACCTAATAAGAAACATGACAGTTAGTATTGGTTATTTCCAGAAAGTTTTAAAGAATGGAGTAAAATTACATTAATATTTAACATGTTTAAAGTATTTGTTCATATAGCATCAACCAAATAGATAACAGCTTTGGGTGCTTTACCAAAATATACAATAAGCAATAGAGAAATATGTTCAACAAAAAAAAAAATCCAAAATAACAACTTTATTAGTCAATTATTCCCTACGGCAGGTGTCTCCAAATTTTCTAAACAAAAGGGCCCGTTTACTGTCCTTCAGACTTTGAGGGGCCGGACAGTGGCCATGGGGAGTAGAAACTGGCGTCAGTGGGAGTAAACCGTGCATCTTTGGGATTTGGGGGAGGAATTGTGCCCCATAGTTGGTGTGAGTGGAATAGTGCTCCATCTTGTTGTCAATTGGGTGGAATAGTGCCCCATTGTTGGTGTCAATGGGAGAAACTGTGCCCCGCTGCTGATGTCAGTAACAGGAATTATGCCCCATTGTTGGTGTCAGTGGAAGGAAAAGTGCCCCAAGGGCCAGATAAAGGAAAGCAAAGGGCCACAGTTTGGAGAACACTGCCCTAAAGGATCATACATTTTAATTTTTAAAACAAACAACACAACAATAGCCATATATCACTGTGGCCACTATCAATATATATATTCTATATGAATTAAATATAGAGTTACAACTCTATAATATACTACAAAAAGCTAAAGTATGGAATATGAATATAACTCAATGCATCAAATAAATGCCTCTAAGTATTAGATATAACTATAGAGCAGGGTCCTTGCTTCAGTACATTAATGTAGTGTGTTTGTAAAGGAATAAGCACAGCCTCTAGCATTTAAGGTTAATCCAGCAGAGCAACATAGTCCATAGTATTAGAGATGCAGGACATCTTCATGATAAGCAACAACGATTTAACAGGATCACCAATACTTGGTGAACATTCCTCCAAAGACCAAGTACTCTTAAGGCAACCTTGCAATTGTGAAAATTCACATGATACGCACAGGGTCTATAATCAATGTCTACATTCGGTCAAAGTTCCTCCAGAAACGAAACACTCTTAAGGCAGTCTTCCAATGATGCACACTCAAAAAAGCTCAAACCTCCTATCTCAGCACAAATCACAGCCAGTAATGTAGGATTTTACTTACAATTGTATTCTTCACAAAAATAATCATTATAAAATGAACACATATATTTTTCAAATTGGGTAAGGTTTCTTAAAGGGTACCAGACCAAGTGTACTACACTGGATAGAGAAGTATTCATCACATTACGTGTAAAGAGCCTTCATTGCAGGCACGTCTTGGCTTACACTAAAGGTAGAATGGAAAAAGAATCAAAATATTGAAAAAGCATACAAGAGACCCAGTATAGATAGGTGTAAACTACAGTACACAACACAATTGGAGTGCCAAATTTATCATAGAATCCTGCCTATTACAAGACAACAGGTCAGGTGTGGCCAATCAGTTATCCCACACTTTGAAATTTAGCAAGTCACCCCTAAGTTGGAAAATAACACACTCTAGGCAAAGCGTATGGCCCATATGGCTAATCCATTCTTGAAGGATTAGTGGCTTCTCAGATTTCCAATATTGCAGTATAAGCTTCCTGGCTTGAAATAGAGCTCTAGAAACAGACATTAGTATACAGGCGGTCCCCTAGTTACAAACATCCAACTTACAAACAACTCCTACTTACAAACGGAGGGAGACAACAGGAAGTCAGAGGAAATCTCCCCCTAGGAAGGGAAATTCACTCCTGTAAGAGTTATTATGGGAAAAAGGTGTCTCCACTGATGCTTTATCACCAAGGTTTGTTTGTACAACAATCCACATTTTTCAAAATCCAATTATCATTGGGACAGGAAGTTAGGTGAAATCTTCTGAACAGAAACATAGACAGCAAAACAAACATTACAGGGATGTTACCCCTTCCCTATGCTATCCAAAAAGCTTAACAATTGTTTCTTTGGCTGAAGCTACACTTAAAAAGTTTACCTGTTCTGACTTACAAACAAATTCAACTTAAGAACAAACCTACAGTCCCCATCTTGTTTGTAACCAGGGGACTGCCTGTAGTCAGTTAGCCTCTATTTATCTGGGATACCCAAGGCATAGCTTGGATCTATTTTCACATCAGTTTGAAAAACTGTATTTATAGTTTCAATAAAACTCAACCAGCATCTTTGAAGCTTTGGGCAACACCAAAGCATGTGTAAAAGGTCACCATGGTCCCTAAGGCACTTAGTACAGAGGAAGGGGGGGCTCCAAAAGCCTTATTTTATGTAATTTAGAGGGAGTACAGTGAGCTTGGAGTAGGACATAAGTCTTTGTGTTACATTCCAGAAGCTGAGCTGAACAGACTTCAGAGCACTTTCCCATTGGTCCTCCTTCAAGGGTGCCTACATCCCTCTCCCACCTTGCCAATACTTTAAAGGGATAATCCTCTAAATAGGATGACAGGAATATTGCATATCAGTGTGATATAAATCTCCTAGTTGTTGTGGTATTTTGCATAGAGCTAAAGATGGGATTGGGAAATAGATGCCAATCCCCCAGATGGCCCTTGTGCTGCCACCGTGTGTTTAAGTTGCAAATAATAAATGCAATAGAATCTAGATTGTAAATCTGCGAAGGAGACCATAGCACCATCATTGAAACTATGGTGCTATGGTGTAGATGAGTAGGCCCTTACTTTTCCATTTGGAAACATATTGCAATTTGGCTAGTTTGGCCACCGTGGGCCTCATTGCATCAAATGGGGGCATAACTTGTAAAACCTTTAACCCTCTGTAGTTGTTTAGCTTTACTCCAGATCTTGTGCATTAATACATATGTCAGATATAATGTGTTAGATTTGCGATGCAAAAGTTATGAGATTCTAAACCCCCAGGAAGGTCTGGAGAGCATGTAAAATCAAGATCACGGACAGTGTGGAATCCACAGACAAATGGGGTTGAGCTGAGGGATCCTGCAGGCAACCATGCATATGCTGCACTTGGGCCACTAAATAGCACACCCAAGGGTTGGGCAGGGCAACATTCTTCCGATATCTTTGGGGGCCCTGTAGGTGTTTCAACTTGACTGTAATGGGTGACCCATCCCTCCACAACAATGCTCTAAAAATAGAGTTAACTATATGAAAAGGAAAAAAATCTGGGAGTGTTGTGTAGGAAATCTAGTGCTTGGGCCATGATTATCATATTGATAAAGTTGGTTCTGACAATCAAGAACAACCACAGAACATTCCAAATGTTAATTTTATCTTGAAAGTGTAGTAAGAGAGGCATAATTTTATTTGTATAATAATCAGTGAGAGTGGAAATAATCACCATGCCCAAATATTTGAAGGAGGAGGTAACTTGGACCAGACAAAAGGGGGAAAGTAATGAATTAACTGTGTCGTCAAGTGGCAGCAAGGCAGATTTGGGCCAATTAATTTTGAGGTCAGAGTATCCTCGGAACCCTGAAATAATAGACATAATGGTGCAGAGAGAAAAGGTCTGAGTCACCCAGGAGCATATCATCTGCATGCAACTATTTTTTCATGCGTTGCACCATACCTAAATCCCACTATGTTGTCATTAGATCTAATCAGGGCTGCTAACAGCTCAATAGCAAGAGCAAACAGTAAGGGTGAGAGTGGACACAAAATTACACTTACATGCTATCCACTACTAGTCAACAATGGTGTTAACCTTAGGGAGCCATCTGGTGTACATTGAAGCCAAATGCACAGACGCCTGTTGTTTTAGGAAAGTAATGTGACTGGTGCATATATCTAGTAATATTGTAGTACAACACCACTAATGCATCCAGCTATGGAGAACATTGATGCTCACTGCATCCTGGCACAGGCAGTCAGAGAGGAAATTCAGCCCAAGCACAACAGAGTTCCAGAATCAGGAACTGAGATGCAAATATCAGAGAGGTGCAGAAATCATAGATGCTCAGTTCTATTTCTCAAACAATAGATTGTGGTACTAAGCAGGATGTATAATATATAAACTGTATTATACTCCACCGTGGTCCAAAAGTCGACGCAAAAGCCATGATTATCATAAAGTCCATCCAAATGCAATGGTCAGAATATATGGCTAAACAAAGGGACAAGGCCAGTTTCCCGTGACATGTTTAGTCACTGCGTAAGTGTCAAACTTTCTAAAACAAAGAGCCAGTTCAACATCATTACGACTCAGGGAAGGAGCAGACTATGGCCAGTGGTAGCAAAAAGGGCCCTAGCATGAATGGGTGTAAACTAGGAGGTAGACCGATATGGGTTTTTCTCTGGCCAATGCCAATATTTAGAAATCAAGGCGGCTGATGGCCGATATATGTGGCCGATTTTTTTGGACTGAAATGTTAGGCTGATTTTTCTTCTTTTTTTTTTTTTTTTTTTTTTTTACCCCATCATCTCATAAAATCTAACAGTTAAGTAATAAGTAGTGATACAGAAAATTGCTTAAATTAAACATTTATTAAGCAACACAACAAGCCTTCAATCAGTGCACTTGTATGTATAATTTATATAAAAAAACTATGCATCTTAAATATTAAATACACAAAAACAGGTAATCAAAACTTTTGAATGAAAAAAAATGGGCTAACTTTACTGTTTAGTTCAGGGATATGCAATTAGCGGACCTCCAGATGTTGTAGAACTATAAGTCCCATGAGGCATAGCAAGACTCTGACAGCCACAAGCATGACACCCAGAGGCAGAGGCATGATGGGACTTGTAGTTTTGCAACAGCTGGAGGTCCGCTAATTGCTTATCCCTGGTTTCGTTTTTGTTTTAATTCATTAAAGTGTATTTTTTCCAAAAAAAATTGTGTTTGAAAGGCTGCTGCGCAAACACCATGTGACATAAAATATTGCAACCACCATTTTAAAATACAGATTTTTACATGTAAGCAACGAAATGTCAGAAAAGATTTAGTCTTCAAATTGTTAAACTGAGCTCATTTACACACCGGAGTTCATTCCTTTGAGAAGTATAAACATTGTATCTCTTTGGTTCTTTTCCTAGCAGGCTGCCAGGATTTTTGTCTTTCTGTTCTAATAGAAGCGACTCACTTAAAAAAGGTTCCTGTACTACTTTTGGGGCAACTTCAGACGACTTGTACTGGCATATTACAAAAGTAATTTGCAAGTCGCGCTGCGTAGGGTCGTGCTGAGTCACCCCGCAAGTCACTAAAGGCCGGTTCACACAGGGGCGATGTTCTAAAATTTTGTAAATAGGCTGCACTGATAAGATGGCACTAAGGGCACTGATGAGGAGGCACTGATAGGCGGCACTTATGGGCACTGATTGGCTTCACTGCTGGGGCTGCACTGTAGATCAGTGCCCTGATTATCTGTACAGGTCTCACCTGTGAGGAAATGCTGCTGATCGGCTCTCCTCTTCTCACACACTGTCAGTGTGAGGAGAGGAATACCGATAACTGGCATTTCCTTGTTTACATGTGTCACATGGGTAAAGAGCCTTGTCATCGGCTCTTTGCCAAGATCTGTGATGCGCCCTGTCCCAGCGACAGAGCGCACCACCGATCGCCTTGTGGGAGCACAAGCATGGCTAGAATGGGATGATGCCAGAACAAAAGAGCCACCGCCTGCCCGTCATTTGTCAATATGGCGGGTGTGAGTTGATTAAAAGAGCAGTATGACCAAAGCCCTTTAGCTATACTTCTCTTGTGGGTCACAGTGCTCTCCTGAATAAGTTGATAATGCTATCAGCTAACGTGGCAGAGCCACTAAGGTTTCTGGAAATGGCCAACATCTAGCTGTCTAAATGTGAGTTTGTTGTTATTGTTTTAATAAAAAATAAAGATACACAACTTTTTAATTGGATCCTGCACTCCTGTCCACTTTTGTCTTCTGTGCGCTAGCTACGACCAGCCTAGATCTACAGGAGGAGCCCACAGGAACTGATCCACAGCAGATTAAGGATTTGTTGCACTGACAATTAGCTTAATTCTTTTTACCACTCTGGAATGATGGCATTTGGTTTGTGGGCTTATAGTTGTTGCTATTTGTATTAGAATTTTTTTTTTGCCAGTTTGCAACCAAAAAGATATTTTTTTTTAACCATGAACTTGAAAAAATAAAAATAAATGTATGTAACAATGCCCCTGAAAGAGCTCATGATCGAATATCCTGGCTATTGTTACACATATAGGCACCGAGAAAAAGAGCATCCAGAGGAGATCCATGTAAATATTTTAAATAAATGACCTTTGTAAATTCTTTACCTTTTCCGTTCTGCCCTATTCTACTTGTACTACAAGAACTCATTGTGCAAAGTAGAAAAGATGCATTTCTCAGCATCCTTGCTATGTTTAGCATCTGTGTCAATTGAATGTTCACAGACATATGGCATTGCGTGTGTGCAGAGTTCACACATTACCATTATTACTTTATATTTATACATTATCAACATATTCATCACTGATTCACAGGCTACAAAACCCCCAAAATATCTGTAATACATATTTTATTTATTTTTTTTTTTTTACTATACTTTTTGTGAGTTGCTCAATTATTGCACCGCACCCAGCTACTTGAAGGGTTAAGCAGATGAACCTGTTATCGAACAAATAATAATAATCAAGTGTAACCCTTTATTACAACGACAGCAAAAACATGAGCCATGTGATAACCATAAAAATACTGACCGAAATGTAATTCAAGAAAGCTATGCTCAGTTTTGCTTTTATTTTCCACATGTAATATGTGTATCTTGCTGCTAAAAGTTATTACTTAACCACTTCAGCCCCGGAAGTATTACACACTTTAGGACCAGAGCACTTTTTGCGATTCGGCACTGCGTCGCCTTAACTGACAATTGCGCGGTCGTGCGATGTTGTACCTAAACGAAATTTGCGTCCTTTTTTCCCCACAAATAGCTTTCTTTTGGTGGTATTTGATCACCACTGCGTCATTTCTGATCACCGCTATAAACAAAAAAAGAGCAACAATTTTTCAAAAAAAAAAAAATATATATATATTTTTCTTACTTTTTGCTAAAATACAAATCCAAAAAACTCCCCCAAAAAATATATTTTTTTTCATCGGTTTTGGCCGATTTATATTCTACTTCATATTTTTGGTAAAAAAAATAAAAATAAATCGCAATTGGCTTTTATTGATTGGTTTGCACAAAAGTTGCCACGTTTACAGATGAGAACTCATTTCTGGGGTTTTTATTTTTTTTTATTTTTTACTAGTAATGGCGGCGATCTTCGATTTTTAGCGGTACTGAGAAATTGCAGCGGACATGTCGGACCATTTTGACACTTTTTTGGGACCATTGGCATTTATACAGCGATCAGTGCTATAAAAATTCAATGATTACTGTGTAAATGCCATTTAGCAGTGAAGGGGTTAACCTGAAGGGGGCGCTCTAAGGGTTGACTGTGTTCCCTGTGTATGTTGGGGGCTGGGCTGGCAGGGGAAGGGGAGTGATCACGGCTTCCATATACAAGAAGCCTGTGATCACAGCCCTTCCCCCTCTGTCAGAACGGAGATCCGTGTTTACATACAGCTGGTGGAGATCGAGTCCGCCATACCTGCTTCCTGCCCCCCCCCCCCCCGGAACACAGTGATCACGCGAGCGTGCCTCCGGCGGCACGCACGCTCACAATGCTAATTATCGCAGCCACCGTCAGTTGATGGCGGTTTGTGATAACGAGCCACCTTGCCGCCGTCACGCTGCGGCTAGCGGTGAGATGTTTTAACCACCATTATGCCATTAATTGCATGAAATCTTTACAAAGTGTCCACAAACCTCTTAGAGGGCCAGTTCATTGTCCCTCAGACTGTTGGGCGGATTGGCCATGGCCAGTTGGAGTTAAAGAGGAAGTAAAGTCTTCCTTTATAATTGTACCTGCAGGTAAGCTTATAATAAGGCTTACCTGTAGGCAATGTAAATATCTCCTAAACTTGCACCATCAAGGAGATATTTACTATATACGCCGCTGTCACCGGCGCATACACTCTGAAGAAACGGCCACCTGTGCCATTTCTTCAGGGCCCTGTGCTGTGACCGACAGCTCCTGCGCATGGGAATGACATCATCATGGCTGAGGCCAATCACAGCACTGGAGCCTGCAAACCCCGTAAGAAGCACCAGGGAAAATGTCGGCCATCTCAGCGGTGTGCGGGAGCCGCTGTGGGGGCTTCTTTCTAAGGTAAATATTTCATAATGAGCTAGTATGCAATGCATACAAGCTCATTATGCCTTTGTCTTACAGCTTTATTTAAATAGGGTTTACAACCCTTTTAAAGGAGAAATTCAACTTTAAAACCTTTTAGGATGGAACATGTAACATTTTCCCAATGCTGCAGCCGCTGCCTGTTCTCCCCCACTTCCTGTGACTGCAGTATGGGGACAAGTTCCCCGTACTAGATGTCACTTTTGGAAATCAGCCCGGCCACGTGGCTCCGCTCACACAGCCATGTCAATCATTCACACACACTCAGCTCTGTGTGTGTGAATGATCTACAAGCCCCCCGACATCCTTTGCGGCTGTGGGCTCGTAGTTCTCAATGAACCACCACGGCGCTGTGGAGCGCCATGGCAGTTCATTGATTCTCCCGGTCAGTGAATATGCTTGTCTGTATGGCATGTGCTATGCAGGAGACCTGCATGGCACCAGTGATTTGCTGATTGCTGGTGCAATGTTTTACTATTTTTTTATAATTTTTTTTAAAAAAGTGAACTTATCCTTTAAAAAATTGCCCCTGCACCGATGGTCAAGATCAGTAGAAAATGATCCAGTGTCTATGGGAGTAAAAAAAATGTCCCTGCATTATTGGTCAATGGGAGCAACATATGATGGTCATTAGAAGGAATGGTGTCCCATGGGCGGTTAGAAGGAAGAGTGTAGCAATATTTAAGGTCAATGAGAGCAATTGTGTCCAATCTGGTGTCGGTGGGATTTGGAAAGCCCACCCAGGATTAATTTCCAGGGATTATTAACTTTCAAATGTCCAATGCTGTTCCTCTACTGGCCAGATAAAATCATACCAACGCAGACCCCGTCAAGTAGAAGTTCACATCACCTGACAATGCACAGGATACATTGGGTATTGGAACGCTCTCCACCGATACGCATACAGTGGCTTCCTCGGCCGTGCAGGAAGACGACCCTGGCACACAAGCTTTTCCCATCACTGTGCACTGCTTTTTGGCCTGTTGAGGACTGCTGATGCTGACTGCTACTGCTTGCAAAAAAAAAAAAATACCGTGGCCTTTCATACGTGACTGTCTGAATCAGTTTGCTAGCTCTCACAGCAGAAGGAGCGTCCAGCGGCCAGCAGGAAGGGATATATACCTTCCTCAAGCAGGCAGGGCCTGCAAACCTTAGACTGTGAGCGTGATTCTCTGCTGTAAAATTTTAATCTGAAGATTTTATTATTACGTTTTGGACACCATTTTTTGAGAAATAAAGTCCTAAATAAGTAACATACTACACTATCGGAGGATTCTTTCTGTTTTGTTTCTTCTGGATAAAATCTGGTGGGAAGCGGATTGGCGCCTAGATTGGATGCAGGACGGTCACGTCCAACGGAAGGAGACCTGGATCCAAGGATAGGAGACGAGTGCGACTAACTGGAGGAGACCTAGAATCGAGGAGGAAAAGACCCCATTTACCACAGGCGGTTTACCCCTGCAGGGGTGGGGAAAGCTGGTAAGTGCGGGCACAGGAGGGGAGCACGAGTCACATCTCTATATTGGATACAACATTGAGCACCAAAGTCACCTTTGAATGAAATCTACAATACTAATGACCATAGTATACCATTGATATTGAGAATCTCTACGAATCATCAGCATCTTCAGATCTTAGAAGTTTTTTTACCAATTACGGACTTTTACGGACTACGGACTACGGACCATTTACGGACTTCTTTATGAAACATATCTTAGCATATAACATACACACATATTGAGAGTCTCTCTAAGTCACCAATGTTTTTGGATTTTGTAAAGTTTTAATAATTACGGACTTTTACGGATTACGGACTTTTTACGGATCACAATTTTTACGGATCATATCTTAGTATATAGTTTTACTCACATTTTTATATATTTCTCACATTATTTATATATTCACTCATCTTTTATACACTTACAATTCTTGAAAGTTATATGATATTTATTTGATGAATTTTTGCACACTTTTGCACTAACTTTATATTAATTTAATAATACACTTATGAATATAAAAGCTCAGTAATTAAAGAGACAGCGCCATCTCCAAATACATACCCCATTTTAACAATATTTTCCCATAGAAAAGAAGGCAGACAATTTAATAAACCTTAAAAATTGTTCTTTTAGGCCTTATACACACACGGACGTTTTTTGACGCCAACGTTTTCTGGCGATTTTTGCAGCTCTCCATGTTAGTCAATGGCCCCATAAAAACGCCAACATTTTTGAGCTGTAGATCGCGTCGGCGTTAGCGAGCTGAAACTAGAACCCACAGCCAGCGCGTTCTGAGGCTGTAACGTTTTGGCATTTTTTTTACATCAACGCCAACAAACGCCAATATTGT
Organism: Glandirana rugosa; assembly: GCA_018402905.1. Classification (NCBI taxonomy): domain Eukaryota; kingdom Metazoa; phylum Chordata; class Amphibia; order Anura; family Ranidae; genus Glandirana; species Glandirana rugosa. The sequence goes on along the minus strand of BLSH010121841.1, from coordinate 302,971 downwards.
ACCGGCGTTTTTTGACGTTTTTAGGTTGAAAAATAGCAGAGGGCTGATTTTTAAAAAAAAACGCCTATTGACACTAACGCTCACAAACGCCGATGTACAACGCCGAAAAACGCAGATTTTTTTTTTCTTGACGTCGGGCCCGACGTTTTGTTTATTTTTTAAGAAATGTCCATGTGTATGAGGCCTAACAATTAAACAATGTGATGTGAATAATAACTAGGGGATTAAATTTGTTTAAGGTACACTCTACACAATACTGAAAATCTTGAGATGGGAATACAAATTACTCATGTGCTTCAATTTTTCTTCCAGACATAACTGTACTGCACCCCCTTTTATATAATAAATTAGGGATGCAGAAAGTGAATAGAACTAAACGCAGAGAGTTTATTTTAAACACAGCTGTGGCCGTTGCAGGAGGTCATTAGTAGATCACTAATTGGTTTTACCTTTTAAAAAAATGTCATTTTGATTTTTCTTACATATTTTAACAAATTAAAACTTAGTTCCAGAAAGGTCACCCACATTCTTTAACCCAGTAAACACTCATGGCCCTAGCATCAGGTGCTCTATCCTCGTATGTCTTGTGTGATGAGAATATTACCAACACGAAAAAAAAAAACTTGCCTTCCTTACCCTGGTGATAATTTAAAATATTTTAAAGTAAAATATTTGCTCAAAATATAGGTGTCTCTAACTGGAAAAAAAAATTATATTTTAAATTAACGTAAACGTCTTGCCAAGCAAAAATAAGGCAAGTGATGGAAAATGTGAGGCATCAAGGCAAACATTAGCGACAAAAATGTAATTCCCAAGTTAAAAAAAAAAAAACAGCAATGGGTGAACATTCAAAATTAACAAATCAATCCACATCTATACATTTTTACATTTTGCAGATTTGCACTACAAAACGTGCTCCATAGCAAACCATGTTTGCAGTGCAAACCTGCAGGATGCAAAAAGCACTAAAAATGCATTGGTGTGATCAGGCCTAATACATAACAGCTAGCAAAAACAACATAATATAAAGTTGTTTTATAAAATCTTATATAAACTGCAGCCCTATGAAAAAGTCCTTTCAGATGCCAAAACATTCATCAAAATACTATATCCTCAACCATCATAAATTGTCCAATCCTATAATCCTAGGGATCAACACTTCAGTACATGAAGAAATGATCACTAAAAATCAACGATTTAACATTTTTAATTGAAATCGTTATTTTTTATTTAAATCAGATTTTTTGATGATTTTTATCAAATTTATTTTAATAAAATGCTTTAGGAGTGAAAATCTATATATAAAGTTTTCTATTTAAACTATATTAATAATCAGCATTAAATTGAGTTTAGTTATGTAGCATGAGGCTGTATAATCACCAACATTTTTGGTAAACTCATTCAATGAATCCAAGCTCTGCAAGCTGAGATAACATGCACTGTATTGATGCATTCACACAATTTCACAGCAACAATGAGATAAAACAAAGTTCAGGAATATTCCTTTATCACATTGTTTTGCCAATCTATGTACACTACAAACTGTACGATCAAATTGGTTCTGATATTGCTGTTTTACTAACGCGGCAGCTTATTATTCTAAATAGGAAACCTTCATTTTGTTTGCAAATATTAAAGAGTCCAATTACCAGCTCTTAAGTCCTTACATTTAACCACTTGCCGACTGTGTAGCGACTATTGACGGCAGCAGTGTGGCAGCGTCCCGCAAATCGCTGACTATAAGCGGTGCTTGTGGGTGCACAGCCAGGGGGCAGGGCCATGGGTCGGGCGGACTTGATGCCGGCCGGTGACCCGCGATAGCCTTGTACAGAGCCAGAACAGAGAATCGCCAATGTAAACACGGTGGTTTCCTGTTCTGACAGGCAGCATGTCAAAGATCTATTCATCCCTGTACTCTGGATCAGTTACATCCCTGGTGCCCCTGCCAGCCCAGCCCCCATACAGTTAGAACACACATCCCTGCCAATGACATTTATACAGTAATCAGTAGATATTTAAATTTCTGATCGCTGTATAAATGTCTTTGGTCCCAAATAAGTGTAAAAAATGTCTGACATTACCGCTGCAATGTCGCAGTGCCGATAAAAATCGCAGATCACCGCCATTACTAGTTAAAAAAAAAAAATTGTAAAAACGCCAGAATCAATTATCGTGGTTTGTAAACGTGTCGATTTTTTTTTAACACAAATATGTAGAAGAATATATATCGGTCAAAGCTGATGAATAAATTCCTTTTTTTATATATTTTTTTGGGCATTATAGCAAAATGTAAAAAAAGTTTTTTTTTTTCAAAATTGTCGCTCTTTTTTTGTTTATAGCGGTGATCAGAAATGACGCAGAGGTGGTCAAATACCACCAAAAGAAAGCTCTATTTGTGTGAAAAAAAGGACGCCAATTTAGTTTGGGTACAGCGTCGCACGACTGCGCAATTGTAAGTTAAAGTCTCTCTCTCTCTCTCTCTCTCTACAGTGTTAAGTTTTTTTTATTTTTTTTATTTTTTTGCTCTTTACTCTATATTTCACAAAATATCAATTTATATTCTTGTACTTTATTCCTGTTTAAATCTATTTTTCAAAGGTATGATTTAGGCCTCATACACACGGACGTTTTTTGACGCCGGCGTTTTCTGGCGTTTTTTTCAGCTCTCCATGTTAGTCAATGGCCCCATAAAAACGTTAGCGTTTTTGAGCTGTAGATGGCGTCGGCGTTAGCTGAAAGTAGAACCCACGGCCATCGCGTGCTGAGGCTGTAACATTTTGGCATTTTTTGATGCTGACGCCGCAAAACGCCAACTAATATTGTACCGGCGTTTTTTGACGCCGACATTTTTAGGTTGAAAAATAGCAGAGGGATGATTTTTTTTTTAAAAACGCCTATTGACGCCGACACTCACTAATGCTCACCAACGCCGATGCATAACGCCGAAAAATGCAGATTTTTTTTCCTTGACGTCGGGCCCGACGTTTTGTTTATTTTTAAAGATACGCCCATGTGTATGAGGCCTTAAAGTTTAGTTAGACTTATCTATTAACTTGTCATCTTAATTAATGCACATTGTTATTTCATCTTTTACTCATACTCTACTCCAGGGGCGTTGCTAGGTCTACAAAAGATCTGGGGCTAGAGCCCATAGCAGCAAAGTAGAGTCATATGCTTGAGCGGGCATACACATGTATATAATATACATGTTTGCGCGTGTGTGTGTGCATGTATATATGTATGTATGTATGTATGTATATATATATATAAACAAACATTGTTACATTTCTGAGTGCGGATCCCCCTTACATCAGTGTCCCCAGAGAGTCCCTTCCTTACAACAGGGTCCCCAGAGAGGCCCTTCCTTACATCAGGGTCTCCAGAGAGCCCCTACCTTACATCAGAGTCCACAGAGCCCCACCTTGCATCAGGGTCCCCAGAGAACCCCCCTATATATCAGGGTCCCCAGAGAACCTCCCCATATATCAGGTTCCCCAGAGTTCCTCACCATACATCAGGGTACCCAAAGAGCTTCCCCATACATCAGGTGGAGGCGAGGGCTGAGCCGGACCCCTGCTACCACGGCTCAGTCTGCCCCTGCCTCCTGCATTCCAGACCAAGACATACCTGCAAATTGCAGAACTGCACCCACCCGGTAAGAGACTCGGGACTATAGGCCCCAGACTCGGGGCTGTGGCCCCAATAGCCACTCCCTAGCAATGACCCTGCTCTACTCACTACAGTCATAGACAGTAAAAACCTTTAACTATTTTGTCAGATATGTTTTTGTAATTAAAGAATCATTTCCTTGTTTTTTGGAAGATATAAGTAGTCTAGAGTTCCACTTTTATAAGTAAATATTCTATATTATGAGCTACTCTACAATTCTAGTGAGCAATCATAGATTCATATTGACTCATTAATTGTGATAACATAAGGTTATTAATAAAATGATACTATATGGATTTATATAAAAATTCCACTACAGAATTCTGCCTAAAGCATGAGAAGCAACACTTACAGCATTTTTTTAAGTGTGAACTTGAAAGTGTTACTAAACCCAGGACTCTGCTCTCCCACAGTACACAGAACATGGAAATGCAATTACTTTAGTAAATATAAACTGCTAAATACCTTTTCTCATCAGCAGTATATAGCAATCTTGTGTCTTCTATCAGTGTCTGGCCGAGCATTGGGTAAAGCTTGTAGAAGGAGTTTTCATTCTCCTATGACTGTCCTAGGAGGCTGCATGGCTCCCTGACCCTCTGTCTGGGCAGTGCTGATTGGTCCTGTGCCGATCACATGCACCCTTCTACCAAAAAAAAAAACGCTCTAGCGATACACAACACACCGAGCATGTGCAGAGTGCCTCCAAGGCTCTGTACTATCAGGGATTAGGGACTGTGGAAGAAGGGGAGGTCACAGAAGACAGGATCAAACAGCTGTTTTACACAATACGGGGGTTTAACCTATTAGGTTTCACAGTCAGTATAAAAAGTATGATTTATTGCATATACAGACTGATTTTTACTGTTGTGAGTTTAGTAACACTTTAAACCGGTTGTATACTACCGCTTGGCCAATTTTACCTACAGGTAAGCCTAGAATAAGGCTTACCTATAGGTAAAATTATCTCCTAGGTAACTTCCATGCTGGGTTCCCCCCCATCAGCCTTAAACATTATTCATGAGAGTAGGACCAAGGCTACTGTTAAGTGACACTGGAGAAGGAACTCTCTCCCCGCTGGAATCACTGGTGATTTCCCATACTACTAGAGTAACAAAATGGATTTATTTTTGCTCCTGTCGAATCAGACTGAAATGGCAAAGGCTTCGCTCCCTCGCCATATGCCAACATTAATGCAAATTGTTAACCTGTATATCTGCAGATCTAATTTGTGGACCACCTTTGAGAACCACTTTATCGTGCTAATTGTCATATGGTCATGCAGGCAGCAACAACATAATATTGAGAACTCTTCTCCCTGAAATATTTAACCACTTGCCGACCGCATTCTGACAGCGACAGAGTGTCTCGATATTGCAAACTGCCATCATATGATGGCGGCTGCGATATCTCTCACTGTGAGTGCGTGCTGCCGGTGGCGCGCTCACTGTGTTGGGGGGGGGCAGGGAGCGGGTAGGGGTGACTCGATCGCCACCAGCTACCAGCGATGCCCCCCGCAGTGAAAGAACAGAGGCCCGTGTAAGTAAACACGGATCTCTGTTCTGTTAGAGGGGGGAAGAGCTGTGATTACAGGCTTCCTCTATATAGAAGCCGTGATCACTCCCTTACCCCAGCCAGGGCAGCCCACATACAGTTAGAACACGCCCAGGGAACACAGTTAACCCTTACAGCGCCCCCTCCAGGTTAACCCCTTCACTGCCAATGGCATTTACACAGTAATCAGTGCATTTTTATAGCACTGATCGCTTTATAAATGCCAATGGTCCCAAAAAAGTGTCAAAATGTTCCGACATGTCCGCTGCAATATTGCAGTACTGCTAAAAATTGCAGATCGCCGCCATTACTAGTAAAAAAAATAAATAATAAAAACCCCAGAAATTAATTCTCATCATCCCTAAATGCAGCAACCTTTGCGCAAACCAATCAATAAAGGTCGATTGCGATTTTTTTTTAACAAAAATATGAGGAAGAATATAAATTGTCCAAAACCAATAGAAAAAAATGTTTTTTTTTTTTGGATTTGTATTATAGCAAAAAGTAAGAATTTTTTTTTTTTTGTCACTCTTCTTTTGTTTATAGCGGTGATCAGAAATGACGCAGAGGTGATCAAATACCACCAAAAGAAAGCTCTATTTGTGGAAAAAAAGGACGAACATTTTGTTTGGGTACAACATCGCACAACCGCGCAATTGTCAGTTAAAGCGACGCAGTGCCGAATCGCAAAAAGTTCTCTGGTCCTAAAGTGGGAAATCCTTCCAGGGCTGAAGTGGTTATAGAGCACCTGTCATTTTAAATCCATCATGGCAGCGCCTGTTAGCGGGCATCCACTCGCCTGCTGCCATCACGTCTTTCACCTTGTTGTGTCGCATCACCAGCTGTCCCATTAAAGTGAATGGGACTGTCAGTGAGTCAACAGGGTCAGAGGAGGAGCCGCTGCGGGACAAAGATGTGTGTTGCTCTTTAAAAATTATGATTTAAATTTAGTTGATTAAAATCAAATCCACCCTGCCTATCAAGAATTGAATCAAACTCCACCTGCCTTAAAGGCTTCTCCATCCATATATATATATATTTATTTATTAAGATTTCATTTACAATAAACGCACGGATACCAATATTTGTACATTTTGAATACAAAAATATACACTGCTGAATAGCAAAAAGTGCTCTGGTCCTAAAGTGGGAAATCCTTCCGGGGCTGAAGTGGTTAAAATATTAAAGTAAAAGTACTATAAATCTTTGCAGTAGCTGCAACTGGCAAGAAAAGACATCTGACCTCTATGCACATTTTAAGTGAGCTCAGCTCCAGCTTAGTATTCTTTTTTATTGCTGACCACAGAATAATCAGACAGCATATAACTTAAAAGTTCCTTGTTGGCACACGACACGAACAGAACCCGATTAGGAACCCGAGCAGAACCAGATTCCTACTACTGGCCTTTCTTTTCCAACTCCTGTTGTGTGAGGAAATAAAGGAAGCTAGCATAAAAGCTTAAGTAGTTATGCTAGCTGTATTTAACCACTTCCTTACTGGGCACTTAAACCCCCCTCCTGCCCAGACCAATTTTCAGGTTTCAGCGCTGTCGCATTTTGAATGACAATTGCGCGGTCGTGTGGCGTTGTACCCAAATAAAATTGATGTCCTTTTTTCCCCACAAATAGAGCTTTCTTTTGGTGGTACTTGATCACCTCTGCGTTTTTTATTTTTTGCGCTATAAACAAAACCAAGAGCGACAATTTTGAAAAAAGAACAATATTTTTTACTTTTTGCTCTAATAAATATCCCAAAATAAAAAATAAAAAAAAAATGATTCATTGGGTTTGGCCGATTTATATTCTTCTACATATTTTTGGTAAAAAAAAATCGCAATCGGCGTTTATTGATTTGTTTGCGCAAAAGTTATCGCGTCTACAAACTATGGGAGGGTTACTTAGTAAAAAAAAAATAAAAAATAAAACCCTATAAATAATCTCGTTTTTCATTTTTTATAACAAGAAAAAAGTTTTAACAGCGAGAACCAAAACAAATATCGCGTTTTTTATTTTTTGCGTCTCCACTAGTTCATGGTGGTTTTCTTTCGAGATAAACACCCCTTTTTTCCTGTAGTTAAAATAAACCCATGTTGCGGTGTGCTGGCGCGTTAACAGTAAGTTTTACGCTGTCGCGACTTTGGACTTTTAACCAGACCCGTCCTCCCCCCAAA
>BLSH010121841.1:279525-295570 GCA_018402905.1 Glandirana rugosa | reverse complement strand
CTTTTTCGTTTCGTGACACTTATAAAAGGCCTACGTGAAATCAGGACTATAATCTGAAGATAATAGGGTACTTGTCTTCATGATTTCGTCATAAATCAGGAATATCCATTAGTTTATTACAAAAAATTGGACAGGTCTAGGCGCGATATCTGTTTTCTGCAGATGTCGCGCCTAGACTTTTAGGCCCACCTGCAGGTACCTGCAGGCGGGTAAGTGTGCGGGGGACGCGCGAGACCCGCCGTCGCCGCGCGCGCGCACCGGCGGTGTGCGACGTACCCGCACGGGCGCCCAGCCCGCCTGAGCTACAGGCGAGGACTGGGCGCTAGCGGAATGTCTCGACATCTTGCCCCTTGGCGCAGAACGGGGAACCGCTGTGTTTACATCGGCGGTTCCCCGTTCTACAGCTCTGTAAGGCGATCGCGGGTCAGGAGCGGACATCGAGTCCGCCCGACCCGCGGGCACGCCCATGCAGCGTGTGGCGGCCACGCGCGCGCGCCGCTGCCGCCCAGAGCGCGCAGGGGGCGTGTGAATGGGCGGACGTCCATGGACGTCCACCCGGATTTTCAGATCCGCGCTGTAGACGTCTTTTGTCTATAGCGCGGATCTGGACAGGTTAAAAAACATTATTTGATTACCTATAAGGACTAAATACTGCTTTAGTACTTCTGTTCATGGGATAATAGAAGTCTAATATCAGGACTAAAGTGCATCCGGAAAATATTCACAGTGCTTTGCTTTTTCCCACATTTTATGTTACAGCCTTATTCCAAAATTAATTCAATTCTTTATTTTCCTCAAAATTCTATACACAATACCCCATAATGACAACATGATAGCAGTTTGCTTGAAATCTTTACAAATTTATTAACAATAAAAAACAAACAAAAAAAAACAAAAATGTATTCACAGCCTTTGTCATGACACTCAAACCCCTTTCACACCGAAGCGCCGCTAAAACGGTGCTAATGCGCCAGATGTTTTTGCCGTGCTTTAGAGACGCTTTTTGGGTGCTAGTGGGCTGTTTTTAAGGTCATGTGATAATGTAACCTTAAAAAAAAAAAGAAACAAAACATTTTGTGGTGCTTTCAAAGCGCTTTGGAATCTTTCCCCATTCATTTCAATGGGTAGAGGCATTTTTGGAGCGCTATAAAACCCGCCCCAAAAGTGCTGCTTGCAGGACTCTAACGTCCCACAATCGCACCACCCGGGTGTAAAAACACCCATTCAAATGAATGGGAAGCAGTTTTCAGGCACTATTTCTAGTGCTAAAATGCCTGAAAACTGCCTCAGTGTGAAAGGGGTCTCCAAGTTGAGCTGAAGTGCATCCTGTTTCCACTGATCATCCTTGAGATGTTTCTACAACTTGATTGGAGTCCACCTGTGGTAAATTCAGTTGATTGGACATGATTTGGAAAGGCACACACCTGTTTATATAAGGTCCCACAGTTAACAGTGCATGTCAGAGCACAAACCAAGCCATGAAGTCCACGGAATTGTCGGTAGACCTCCGAGATAGGATTGAATTGAGGCACAGATCTGGAAAAGGGTACAGAAACATTTCTGCAGCATTGAAGGTCCCAATGAGTAGTGGCCTCCATCATCCGTAAATGGAAGAAGTTTGTAACCACCAGGACTCGTCCTAGCGCAGGCTGCCCGGCCAAACTGAGTGATCGGGGGGAGAAGAGCCTTAGTCAGGGAGCTGGCCAAGAACCCGATGGCCACTCTGACAGAGCTCCAGTGTTTCTCTATGGAGAGAGGAGAATCTTCCAGAAGAAGCAGCACTCAACCAATCAGGCTTGTATAGTAGGGTGGCCAGACGGAAGCCACTCCTCAGTAAAAGGCACATGACAGCCCACATGGAGTTTGCCAAAAGGCCCCTGAAGGACTCTCAGACCATGAAAAACAAAAAATTCTCTGGTCTGATAAAACAAAGATTGAACTCTTTGGCCTGAATGGAGGAAACCAGGCACCACTCATCACCTGACCAATACCATCCCTACAGTGAAGCATGGTGGTGGCAGCATCATGCTGTCGGGATTTTTTCTGCTGCAGAAACCAGAAGACTAGTCAGGATTGAAGGAAAGATGATTGCAGCAATGTACAAAGACATCCTTGATGAAAACCTGCTGCAGTGCACTCTAACAAAAGGACAACGACCCTAAGCACACAGCCAAGATAACAAAGGAGTGGCTTCAGGACAACTCTCTGAATGTCCTTGACTGGCCCAGCCAGAGCCCAGAATTGTAGTCGATTGAACATCTCTGGAGAGATCTGAAAATGGTTGCGCACCGACGTTCCCCATCCAACATGATGGACCTTGAGGGGTCCTACAAATACAAATGTGAGAAACTAACCAAAAATAGGTGTGCCAAGCTTGTAGCCTCATACTCAAAAATACTTGAGGCTGTAATTGGTGCCAAACGTGCTTTAACAAAGTATTGACCAAAGGCTGTGAATACTTATGTACATGGGATTTTTCTTGTTTTTTATTTTTAATAAATTTGCAAAGACTGCAAACAAACTTCTTTCACATTGTCATTATGGGGAATTGTTTGTAGAATTTTGAGGAAAATAATGAATTTAATCCATTTTGGAATAAGGCTGTAACATAAAATGTGGAAAAAGTCAAGTGCTGTGAATACTTTCTGGATGCAATGTATATTAGTGGCATAAATATTGTGCGGTTACGGTTTACATGTATTTTAAAAAGATCTGATGAGAGGGTCACTATATAGTAGTAAAAAAACACACATTGGTAAGTCAGAAACATTGGCAGAAATTAATGTGCACCAGCCCCCACCAACCTCATAAAAGTCACATTTGATATGTAAACGGATGCATAAGTACACCTCAAATGACAAGTATTTTGCATGTGGTTCATTCACTGCCCAACACCATACAAGTATTCTGGACCATGAATTGCATGGAGATATTTAACGCATTCAAATACAATGCAAATTCTATGACAGTATGGACTTTTTGTATTAATTTGTGACAGACTTAAAGCTAGGCTCAAAGCCAAACATGAAAATTCTTACAGGTGACACAGGCTTCTATCCCCAGCTTTACTTAGGGATCTACACGGTGTGTAATCGTGTTCTTACTAAACCCATTTCCGGGACTTCCAGGAAATTTGTAGGTCATGGATTCATATCTTCTTCCATCAGAATCTCTCCTCATACTTGTAAAATAAAGTCCAACTCTAGCCAAAATGTTTTATTAGTCATGGAGAGAGTCCAGAAGCTGTAGATAAGGGGTGTCCAACCTACGGAATCAGAATCTCTCCACATACTTGTGAAATAAAGTCCAACTCTAGCCAAAATGTTTTATTAGTCATGGAGAGAGTCCAGAAGCTGTAGATAAGGGGTGTCCAACCTATGGAATCAGAATCTCTCCACATACTTGTGAAATAAAGTCCAACTCTAGCCAAAATGTTTTATTAGTCATGGAGAGAATCCAGAAGCTGTAGATAAGGGGTGTCCAACCTATGGAATCAGAATCTCTCCACATACTTGTGAAATAAAGGCCAACCCTAGCCAAAATGTTTTATTAGTCATGGAGAGAGTTCAGAAGCTGTAGATAAGGGGTGTCCAACCTACGGAATCAGAATCTCTCCACATACTTGTGAAATAAAGTCCAACTCTAGCCAAAATGTTTTATTAGTCATGGAGAGAGTTCAGAAGCTGTAGATAAGGGGTGTCCAACCTACAGCCCAAGACAGCTATGAATGCGGTCCAAAACAAAACTGGAAACATACTTAACCGCTTGCCCTCTGGAAGATTTATCCCCTTTATGACCAGGCCATTTTATGTGAAAGAGCACTGCATTACTTTAACTGACAATTGCGTGGTCATGCGATGATGTACCCAAAAGGGTATGTCCTTTTTTTCCCCCGCAAATAGAGCTTTCTCTTGGTGGTATTTGATCACATCTGCGGTAATTTTTTGTGCTATGAACAAAACAAGGACAATTTTGAAAAAAAATATATATATTTTTATTTCTGCTCTAAAACACATCCAATAAAAAAAAAAAAAGAAATCTAATTTCTTCATCAGTTTAGGCCAATATGTATTCTGCTACATATTTTTGGTAAAAAAAAAATATTGTGTATTGATTGGTTTGCATAAAAGTTATAGCGTCTATAAACTATGGGATATATTTTTTTTTTTTTTACTAGTAATGGTGGCGATCAGCAACTTCTAGTGGGACTGTCATATTGCAGTGGACAAATGGACATTGACACTTTTTGGGGACCAGTGACACCAATACAGTGATCAGTGCTAAAAATATGCACTGTCACTGTATTAGTGACATGGCTGGGAAGGGGTTAACATCAGGGGCGATCAAAGGATTAACTAGTGTGCCTCGCTGGTGATTTCTAATTGTGGGGGAGTTGCTTGTACTAGGAGAAGGCATGGATCGGTGCCCTTGCTTTGCAGAGAAACACTAAGGAAAAACAGAAACACACAAGGGCGCACTGGCCTAGCGCATTATCCTCAATCACAAGGTTTATTAAAAATTATAATAAAAACATACTCCCAAATGAGTTTCAGTTACGAGCATAGAAGTACATATCAGCTACGCATCCCTTTCCACCTCACGTAGATGGATGATGTCCTCTACAGACTGGCTGACGCGTTTCGTGCCAAGACCTCTTCCTCAGAGCCTTGCAGAGAAACAGTATCCATGCCTTCTGTACTGACAGAATGGCAATCTGTCTTGCTTACATAGGCAGACCGGCTTTGTCCCTCGGTACCCGCCAATGAGCTCCCGCTGTGTATAATCACAGTGGGAGCGGGCTGCTGGCGGCGCGCATGTGTGCCCCGGAAGTGACGAATCGTGTACTAGGTACATGATCCGGTGCAGTCGTGCAGCTTTGCCGCCTTATATCTAAGTTATACGGTCGGCAAATGGTTAAAAATGTTGATTTTTTTTTTGTAAAAATGCATGTGCACTTAGCGAACACCTCCGGCCGAAGAAAAAATTGACAGTGTCTCTTTACTGGACTTTTATAGATTTCATCGTCCCAAAGAAAAATATTCCACTCTTCACACGCCTTATTCATGTCTTCCATTTTCAGCATCACCTATAATTGTGAGCAACTATGGTCAAGGATGAAGCACACGAAGGGCAACATTAGAACCAAAATAGCGGATGAGCACTTTGAGAATTCATTGAGAATTGCTACTGCATCCATCCAACCAGATATTGATGGGTTCGTTTATCAAAAACAGTGTTCAATATCGGACTACTTTTATGTTGCCCTCTTTTAAGTTTAGGATAAAAAGTATTACAAAAAAAATGAAGTTTTATTACTCAGATAGGCACATCTACAGTGCCTTGAAAAAGTTTTCCACATTTTGTCATATTACAACCAAAAACGTAAATGTGTTTTATTGGGATTTTATGTGTTAAAGTAGACCAACACAAGCGGCACATACTTCTGAAGTGGAAGGAAAATGATAAATGGTTTTCAACATTTTTTACAAATAAATATGTGAAAAGTGCGGCATGCATTTGTATTCAGCCCCCCCCAAGTCAATACTTTGTAGAACCGCCTTTCACCGCAATTACAGCTGCAAGTCTTTTTGGGGATGTCTCTACCAGCTTCGCACATCTAGAGAGGACATTTTGCCCATTCTTTTTTGCAAAATAGCTCAAGCTCTGTCAGATTGGATGGAGAGCGTCTGTGAACTGCGATTTTCAAGTCTTGCCACAGATTCCCATTGGACTTTGACTGGGCCTTTGAAACATAATAATATGCTTTGATCTAAACCATTCCATTTTAGCTCTGGCTGTACGTTTAGGGCCATTGTCCTGCTGAAAAGTAAACCTCTGCTCCAGTCTCAAGTATTTTGAAGACTAATAGTTTTTCTTAAAAGATTGCCTTGTTTTTGGCTCAATCCATCTTCCAATAAACTCTGACCAGCTTCCCTGTCCCTGCTGAAGAAAAGCAGGAACACCACATGATGCTGCCACCACCATGTTTCACGGTGGGGATGGTGTGTTCAGGGTGATGTGCAGTGTTCGTTTTCCAGCTGACCAGAGCACCTTCTTCCACGTTTGCGGTGTCCCCAGCATGGCTTCTCGCAAACTGCAAATGGGACTTCTTATGGCATTCTTTCAACAATGGCTTTCTTCTTTCCACTCTTCCATAAAGGCCAGATTTGTGGAGTGCACGATTAATAGCCGTCATTCTCCCACCTAAGCTGTGGACCTCTGCAGCTCCTCCAGAGTTACCATGGGCCTCTTGGCTGCTTCACCGATTAATGCTCTCCTTGCTTGGCCTGTCAGTTGAGGTGGACGGCCATGTCTTGGTAGGTTTGCAGTTGTGCCATACTCTTTCCATTTTCGGATGATGGATTGAACAGTGCTCTGTGAGATGTTCAAAGCTTGGGATACTTTTTTTATAGCCTAGCCCTGCTTTGAACTTCTCCACAACGTTATCCCTGACCTGTCTGGTGTTTTCCTTGGCCTTCATGATCCTGTTTGTTCATTAAGGTTCTCTAACAAACCTCTGAGGGCTTCACAGAATAGCTGTATTTATACTGAGATTAAATTACACACAGGTGAACTCTTTTTACTAATTAGGTGACTTCTGAAGGCAATTGGTTTCATAGATTTTAGTTAGGGGTATCAGAGTAAAGGGGGCCGAATACAAAAAATTTTGAAAACCATTTTCCTTCATAATTATGTGCTACTTTGTGTTGGTCTATCACATAAAATCCCAATAAAATACATGTACATTTTTGGTTGTAACATAACAAAATGCTAAAAATTTCAAGGGGTATGAATACTTTTTCAGCACCACACCTCAGGTAACAATCGGACAATTTTGGGTACTGTAGTCTTTCCCCATTTCACCAGTGAGCACAATTTTAAAGCTTGACATATTTGGTGTCTATTTACTCAACACAACCCCATCTTTTATAGGTTACCAAAAATGGAGTAGTATATTGTTCTTTTATGTGTTAAAATTCATTTTAGTATCTTTTTTTACTGAAAGTGATGGAAGATCCAAAATTAGAACTATAGGGGCAACGGTTTAACCACTGGAAGATTTTCCCCTCTTCATGACAAGGCCATTACTTTAACTGACAATTGCATGTTTATGCAACTATGTACCCAAATAAAATGTATACAATTCTAGGTCTCTGCCTAACGACATCCAGTACCTGTGAGTAATCTTTTGGTATGTAAAACAGATCCCATGTATGCATTTCATTTGTGCCTGAAGTTTAGCATTAAATATTTAGCATCTACCAGAATTTTTTAAAGTAACCAATAAATCTTGGCATGTTAAAGCGGAGGTCCGAGGGCTAAAAAAAAAAAATTAAAAGTCAGCAGCTACACATACAGTAGCTGCTGACTTTTAATATTAGGACACTTACCTGTCCTGGAGTCCAGCGATGTCGGCACCCGCCGCCGATCTTCGGATCGGGGGACGGGTGCAGCCGCCTCCATCGCGGGTAAGGGAACCCGGACGTGTAAGCAGTACAGCTTCACGCCGGGCACCTTACCGCGCATGCGCGAGCTCTGCCACGCACTGCTACTGGCGAGGCGGCCAGAAGCAGAGCGAGCAGGGAGGAGGGAGCCGGGCTGCTGACGTCAGCGGCCGCGTCCGCCGGCCAGAGCTCCCGGATGTGTGGAAAAGGACACCTGTCTAAAGACAGGTGTCCTCTTCCTCCTCCCCCCCGAAAGGTGCCAAATGTGACACCTGAGGGGGGGTGGAATCCAACCAGCGGAAGTTCCACTTTAGGGTGGAACTCCGCTTTAAGGGCAGGAATTATCACTATACACTAGAGCTGCATGATTATGGCTAAAATGAGAATCACAATTTTTTTGTTTACAATAAAGATCACGATTCTGGCGGTGTAACGTCATCTTTCATGTTATACAAAAAAAATTGGGCTAACTTGACCGTTTAGTTTTTTTTTTAAACTCATTAAAGTGTATTTTATCCCCAAAAAAATTGCGCTTGAAAGGCCACTGCGCAAATACAGTGAAACAAAATATTGCAACAACCACCATTTCATTATCTAGGGCAGTGATGGCGAACCTTGGCACCCCAGATGTTTTGAAACTACATTTCCCATGATGCTCATGCACTCTGCAGTGTAGTTGAGCATCATGGGAAATGTAGTTCCAAAACATCTGGAGTGCCAAGGTTAGCCATCACTAATCTAGGGTCTCTGCTAAAAAAATATATATATATATATATATATATAATGTTTGGGGGTTCCAAGTAATTTTCTATAAAAAAATACTGATTTTTAACGCGTAAGCAACACTTATTAGAAAAAGGCTTAGTTTTTAAGTGGTTAAACTGATGTCATTGACAGACCAAAGTTCATCCCTTTGATCTAAAAGAACTAAATGATACTTTGTTTATAGTCCTCTCCCAGTGCTGACAAAGTTGTGATAAACTTGGTACGCTGCCGTTTTTTTTTTTTTTTTTTTACTGTGAGCAGAGAACTCTCTGCACTGAATCGGGAAAATGCTGTATTAAGATCATGAGGGGGGTTGAATCGAGAACACAATTTTTGTAACGATTAATCATGCAGCTCTACTATACACCATTGATAATTTTTCCTCACCACCTTGATAAGACGTAAATCAGTATTGTGTACGTAAACTGCACATCTTGGAATGTTGAGTGAAGGCAAGGGTGCTGGGTACAATTAACTGATTTTACTTTGATTTCAGGGTTAGAATCTTTTAAATATGTAAATATTTTGCATTTTCACTTGTTCTCAGCAGGTGGGGGGGGGGGGGTTGTCCCTTCTATTTTTTTCTGGGATCTCCTTATCTACTGTGTTGAAGCCAATTGTGTACAGAGCTCAACAGCTCTAGCTGAAGTTTATGCAAACAAGCAGACTCCTCACCCTCTCTCCTCCATATGTAGTTTCAATCAAAGACATTGTTAGAAGGAGAATAGCTTCTGATAGAAAATTACTGACCTTGTATCAAAACGGTTAATACTTTTGATCAATGGATTTGTCATGAAAGTGATCACGTGGTAAAAACCTTCTATTTTAAGGCCATTCTATGTTTCAGAGTATTTGCACAGATGACCTTTTGGCTCTCCACTGCATATTTTTTTTTTTTTTTATAGAAAATGACAAAGTGTTTCTAGCTTCATTTAGGAAACCAAAGAGTCTTTGAGGCCAATCTAGCAGGCAACATTTGAATTGAATGGACAACATATAACTGTAATAGGGTGTTTTTTTCTGGGGAGAGCTATTCTAGACGTAGGCATGCAAGTAAACCCGGACTGTCATCTCCTCCTCAGAAGGGTATAAACAGTGAAATTTTTTTTAACCACTTGCCGACCGGGCCATAACCAAAAGACGGCTACAGCGCGGTGCACTAACTCTGGGAGGGCGTCCATGGACGTCCAGCCAGAATCGTGCTCACATACACCCCCTGGGGCACACACCTGGGAATGTTCATGACCGTTGGATCTCCCAGACTTGGCGTGTCACGGATCGGGGTAAAGGGCCAATGACAGCGGCCTTTTACCACGTGATCACTCCATCCAATGGACAGTGATCACTTGTAAACAAACTGGAGCATGTCCAGTTCAGCTCCTCCCCTCTCTTTGCGCCGATCACACAGCGTGTGAGGAGAGGAGGGAGCAGGTGCAGCAGAGCTGTGGGCTGGATCTGAAGTGCCCACAGCGCTGATCTGTGCCAATCCCTGATTCGCTCAGTCCTGGCTCACCCAATACCTGGCTCATCCTTCCCTGGCTCAACCAATACCTGGCTCACCCATCCCTGGCTTACCCAATACCTGGCTCACCCATTCCTAGCTCACTCAATAACCGGCTCATCCATCCCTGGCTTATCCATCCGTGGCTCACCCAATACCTGGCTCATCCATCCCTGGCTTAATCTGGCTCACCCATCCATGGCTCATCCATCCCTGGCTCACTAATCCCTGTCTCATCCTTCCCTGGCTCATCCATTCATCCCTGGTTCATCCATACTCGATCCCTTGCTCATCTGTCCACATTCATACTCCATCCCTGGCTCATCCAAAAACGCAATGGTGATTAAATACTACCAAAGAAAGCTTTATTTGTGTGAAAAATGGACAAAAATCCATAAGGGTACAGTGTTGCATGACAGAGTAATTGTCATTCAAAGTGTGAAAGCACTGAAAGCTGAAAATTTGGTTAGGAAGGGGGTTTAAGTGCCCAGTGGGCAAGTGGTTAAGACTCAAATAGAGACTAATGACAATTTAGCAGGGAAATACACAGTCTAGAAACAGGCCATGGTAAACATATACAAGAAATTTATAAAGGGGTCATAGAGACAAGATTATGGACTGAGTGGAAAATTAAATTGCTAAACCATGCTGTAGTTGAATGAATCTGAATAGGCAAAGTTTGGGGTAAGTTTATACAGTGGGGCAAAAAAGTATTTAGTCAGCCACCAATTGTGCAAGTTCTCCCACTTAAAAAGATGCGAGAGGCCTGTAATTTTCATCATAGGTTCACTTCAACTACCAGAGACAGAATGAAAAATAAAATCCTGAAAATCACATTGTCTGATTTTTAAAGAATTTATTTCCAAATTATGGTGGAAAATAAGTATTTGGTCAACAACAAAAATTAATCTCAAATACTTTGTTATATACCCTTTGTTGGCAATGACAGGTCAAACGTTTTCTGTAAGTCTCCACAAGGTTTTTACACACTGTTGCTGGTAGTTTGGCCCATTCCTGCATGCAGATCTCCTCTAGAGCAGTGATGTTTTGGGGCTGTCGCTGGGCAACACAGATTTTCAACTCCCTCCAAAGATTTTCTATGGGGTTGAGATCTGGAGACTGGCTAGGCCACTCCAGGACCTTGAAATGCTTCTTACGAAGCCACTCCTTCATTGCCCGGGCGGTGTGTTTGGGATCATTGTCATGCTGAAAGACCCAGCCACATTTCATCTTCAATGCCCTTGCTGATGGAAGGAGGTTTTTACTTAAAATCTCACTATACATGACCCCATTCATTCTTTCCTTTACACGGATCAGTCGTCCTGGTCCCTTTGCAGAAAAAGAGCCCCAAAGCATGATGTTTCCACCCCCATGCTTCACAGTCGGTATGGTATTCTTTGGATGCAACTCAGCATTCTTTCTTCTCCAAACACGACAAGTTGAGTTTTTACCAAAAAGTTCTATTTTGGTTTCATCTGACCATATGACATTCTCCCAATCCTCTTCTGGATCATCCAAATGCTCTCTAGCCTGGCTTAAGCAGGGGGACACGTCTGGCACTGCAGGATTTGAGTCCCTGGCGGCGTAGTGTGTTACTGATGGTAGCCTTTGTTACTTTGGTCCCAGCTCTCTGCAGGTCATTCACTAGGTCCCCCCCCGTGTGGTTCTGGGATTTTTGCTCACCGTTCTTGTGATCATTTTGACCCCAAAAGGGTGAGATCTTGCGTGGAGCCCCAGATTGAGGGAGATTATCAGTGGTCTTGTATGTCTTCCATTCTCTAATAATTGCTCCCACAGTTGATTTCTTCACACCAAGCTGCTTACCTATTGCAGATTCAGTCTTCCCAGCCTGGTGCAGGTCTACAATTTTGTTTCTGGTGTCCTTTGACAGCTCTTTGGTCTTGGCCATGGTGGAGTTTGGAGCCTGACTGTTTGAGGTTGTGGACAGGTTGTGTCTTTTATACTGATAACGAGTTCAAACAGGTGCCATTAATACAGGTAACGAGTGGAGGACAGAGGAGCCTCTTAAAGAAGAAGTTACAGGTCTGTGAGAGCCAGAAATCTTGCTTTTTTGTAGGTGACCAAATACTTTTTTTCCACCACAATTTGCAAATAAATTCTTTAAGAATCAGTACATGTGATTTTCTGGATTTTTTTCCTCATTCTGTCTCTCATAGTTGAAGTGTACCTATGATGAAAATTACAGGCCTCTCTCATCTTTTTAAGTGGGAGAACTTGCACAATTGGTGGCTGACTTAATACTTTTTTGCCCCACTGTATCACTGTATCAGGTAAGCTCGATAAACACATAAATGAACCTGTGCTGAGATTATGCAAATTAAAGTATTTTTATATTTTGAACAAGCAATTAAAATAATCTTAAAATAAATTCTGACCAACCTCCGTAGCTATAGGCATTGTAGAGACATTCTTTTTTCAATTCATCTTTAGAGTTCATACATTTTTTTTTTGTTTTATGAATTTAAATTCAGGTGCACTGAGCTGCATTCTGATTGGCAATAAAATAAAAAAAAAATTAAATCTGCATCCTTGGACCAGCGTATGGTTTGCATGTTACACTGCACACTTATATAAATATCTGTGCTAGTGTTTACATGCATATAATGCAAATGTACTCTATTGGAGTACAAGAACTTCTGCAACCTAGCAATAAAGACGTTCCCACAGGAAAAATCTCACCAGATGTTGATGCTGAGTGCAATTTGTCATGGCTCTGATTGGTAATGTACTGCAGGTCCATAGGGTTCAGACTAGCAGAACTCAATCCAGACAGGTTACAGAAATACAAAAAAAATTTAAAAAAAAACTTCTGTGTCTGGGATCTCTGGGGGCCCCCCCCCCCCCCCCGACACCACTTTTATACTTACCCGAGCGCCCTCCTCACTGGGCAGATCAATGTAATTAATGTAAATCATAATCTGTGATGGCGGAGCAGGGGGCAGGGCTATGCCCCTAGGTCTGTGTCTATGGGTGCAGGCAGCAGGACTCGGGAGTGAAAAGCGGCTTCCAATAAGGGCACTAAATGAAATGGTGGAGCCAGGAGCACCGGCGGGGCTCAGGGATAAAAAGGAGGATTGGGGCTGCTCTGTCCAAAACAGAGTAGGTAAGTATAACTATCATTTTAAAAAAAGGAAGCTTTAGAACCATTTTAATTATTGGGATTATTGATACAGCCCTACAGCCAAATGACGGCTGGACGGTGGCTCTCCCGTTCTGACTGGATGTCATATGAACAAGCCGCTTGGGCCGGCCCCCAGGGGCACGCAGTGCGGCGATCGGTAGTTCGGTGTGTCACTCCAACACATCGCATCTCCGATCACCTATGACGTAGGCTCTTTACCATGTGATCAGCTGTTTCCAATCACAGTTGATCACAGCGTTACCAGGAAGCGCCGGTTATTGGCATTTCTCTATTCACAGCTGACAGGGCCTGAGTACAGGAGAGCCGATAAGCAGCTCTCCTGACAGGGGGGCACTGCACTGATAATGTGATTATGCTGTGATTATCAGTGAAGCCCCATCACCGATGCTCACCAGTGCCTACCTGTGAGGCCCACTAGTGATGCCAATCAGTGGCCATCTGTGATGCCAATCAGTGCCCATCAGTAATGTCTGCCAGTGCCTCCTCATCAGTGCTGCTTATAAGTGACATCTATCGGTGCTGCCCATCAGTGGCCATCAGTGTCGCCTATCAGTGCTGCATATCAGTGCCGCCTATCAGTACCCATTAGTGCTGCCTACTAGTGCCACCCATCAGTGCTGCATATTTGTGCCTCCTCATCAGTGCTGGTCAGTGAAGGAGAAAACATACTTATTTACAAAGTCTTAAAACAGAAACAAAGAAAACTTTTATTTTTCAAAATTTTCAGTCTTTTTTTAAAAAAAATAAAAAGCCCAGTGGTGACCAAATACCACCAAAAGAAAGCTCTATTTGTGGGAAAAAGAAATGATAAAAATTTAATTTGGGCACAGTGTTGCATGACCGCGCAATTGTCATTCAAAGCGAGACAACGCTAAAATTGGCCTGGGCAATAAGGGGGTGAAGTGGTTAAGGACTTTTATTGGTTAAAGTTATTCTATTTGTGTTATTTATTTTTATCCAATGGGCACAGTGCTTCGTAAGGTTATACAATCCTGCATGGCCTATAGGCCCCTTGCAGTTGTTCTTTCCCCATTACTGATTTACCATGCCTTGCTCTGCGCTGTGTGAAGTTGCCATCTTGGTAGAGGCATGGCTTTGCTTCCTCATATTAGAGCTGCCCCCTGATGACTGGTTGGGAATATTGATGATGCAGCAGGAGTGGTGTGGGCCAATCTTGTAAGATTAGCAGCCAGAGGCAGCAGCGTCTTAGATCTCATACTTCAGGATTTACAGCTATGAGGTTGTAGGGAAAGAAGTGACCCTCAGCTTTCAGGAAGTGCACTGCTATTGTCCTGGAGGAATTCCAGACAAAAGATCATTTTTTCAAAGTACTGCTTAGGCACAATTAACATTTATAAATGTTCCCTATAACAAAGCAAACCTTCACTTATCGAGTTCAATCCACTCAAAATGAAACAGCAGAAGAAAATTAAATGTTCCAAAGCTAAACAGCAAATAACAGCCATGGTTTCTATATATATACTGTATATACATATTTGTCTCAGCTGTGAGATGTTTTCCCGACACCTCAGCTACATTTCATCTCATTGCACTACCTAACGCACAAGGCACAGTCATTATCAAAACTACAGAGTTTACAAGGATAAAAAGGTAAATGAATGTACGTCCCCTTCTAGCAATTTAATCATTTTTATTTCTAAAACCCCAGTTTACTAATGTGAGAAATGTTTAATTGAACACTGATCTGGAAGTGCTTATAAAAGCATTAGTAAATCATGATGGGCGAGCTGTTCGGGCCAAGCATCAGTTCAGCCCCGATCATCACCCACAGGGCGCTCGACGGGCGCCTTGCCTTTCTTTTGACCCCTCCCACTTCTCATAAGCCCCACCCCTTATAGAATCCACCCACTCTGACCCCCAGTATTCCAGCCATAGTGTCAGAAGTATACAGCTCAGCATCACAGGACAGAGTATACAGCCCCAGTATCACAGGATAGAGTATACAGCTCAGCATCACGGGACACAGTATATAGCTCAGCCCCACAGATCAGGGTATATGGCTCAGCCTTGCAAATCAGTGTATACAGCTCAGCCTCGCAGATCAGAGTATACAGCTCAGCCTCGCAGATCAAGGTATACAGCTCAGCCTCGCAGATCAGGGTATACAGCTCAGCTCCGCAGATCAGGGTATACAGATCAGGGTATACAGCTCAGCCTCACAGATCAGGGTATACAGCTCACCCCCGCCATAGGAATCCATGCACTCTGCGTCCTGAAAGGGGCCGGGTGTATGCATGGGGGGGGGGGGCAGTGCCTGTGCGCCCTCAATGCAGGGGCTGCCCCTGCTCTTGTTTCATACAGCACTTATGTGTGGCGTTTTTGAATGAGAATATGAATGGAATTAATTTCAAAAGTTTCTATGCATGTTTCAATACTATACAGCCAAGGACTTATGAATGATGTTCAACAGGAGTATATCTATTTGATAATAATTACTATATCCACTTCAATTTTCCAATACTTGGGGTTCTGAGACCATATACAGGTGCATCTCAAAAAATTAAAATATAATAAAGTTAATTAATTTCAGTAATTCAATTCAAAAAGTGAAATTCATATACAGTATTATACAGATTCATTACACACAGGGTGATGTATTTTAAGCATTTCTAGTTTTGATGATAATGGCTTACAGCTAGTGAAAATCCAAAATTCAGTATCTCAGAAAATTAGAATATTGTGAAAAAGTTCTATATTGTAGACCAGGGGTCGGCAACCCGTGCACCGCGGGCCGCTAAATTTCCGGCCCGCCAGTGCCCATGATTGATTCATGGGCACCCGGCCTGCAGACAAGTGGCTCAGCAAAAGCGTGTGCACTATAAGATACAATTGCAGCTATTTGCTTAAGATCACCACTCGGCGCTCTGATGACTCACTCGCCGCGTCTCACCTCATCCCCTCCTCCCGACCTGACCGACATCATTCGCGGGGCCGCCCACTGCAATTGTCAGATGAGGAGACGAGAGAGGCGGTGAGGAATGACGTCAGTCAGGACGGGATGAGGAGACATGGCCAGTGAGTTATCAGAGCGCCGAGCGGCAGTCTTAACCAATCAGCATAGCTGCAATTGTATTTTATAACACAGACACTTTTGTGGACGGGGGGGGGGGGGTGTATACAGAGGTGGGGGGGGGGGGGGGGGGGGGGGGG
>BLSH010121841.1:255138-274251 GCA_018402905.1 Glandirana rugosa | reverse complement strand
GGTCGAAGCCTCTGTAGCCCCCCTTGTCCACTGCCACTTCTGTAGCCCCTATCCACAGGATTATTATCTTCATTTATTAGCAGGTGAATGTGGCCCTCCATGCATTCGCAAACATTGAATCCGGCCCTTAAGCGAAAAGACGTTGCTGACCCCAGTTGTAGACTCCTGGTGTCACAAGCTAATTAGCTAATTAACTCAAAACACCTGTAAACGTTTCTTGAGCCTTTGGCGTCTCAGTCTGGTTCAGTAGGTTACACAATCATGGGGAACATTGCTGACTTGACAGTTGTCCAGAATACAGTCTTTGACACCCTCCACAAGGAGGGTAAGTCACAAAAGGTCATTGCTAAAGAAGCTGGTTATTTACAGAGTGCTCTATTCAAGCATATTAATAGAAAATTGAGTGGAAGTAAAACGCGTGGTAGAAAAAGGTGTGCAAGCAACAGGAATAACCACAACTTTGAGAAGATTGAGAAGCAAAGGCCATTCAAGAATTTGGGGGAGATTCATATGGATTGTGTCAATGCTTCAATAGCCACCACACACAGATGTAACCAGGACATGGGCTACAACTCTGGCATTCCTTGTGTCAAGTCACTTGAACCAGAGACTACATCAGAAATGTCTTACCTGGGCTAAGGAGAACTCGATGTTGCTCAGTGGTCCAAAGTCCTCTTTTCGGGTGAAAGTAAATTTTGCATTTCATTTGGAAATCAAGGTCCCAGAGTCTGGAGGAAATGTGGAGAGGCACAGAATCCAAGTTGCATGAGGTCCAGTGTGAGGTTTCCATGATCAGTTATTTGGGGAGTCACGTCATCTGCTGGTGTTGGTCCACTGTGTTTTATTAAGTCCAAAGTCACTGCAGCCCTCTACCAGAAAATTCTAGAGCACTTCATGCTTCCCTCTGCTGACCAGCTTTATTGAGATGCTGATTTCATTTTCCAGCAGGACTTGGCACCTGCCCACATTGCCAAAAGTTCCAATACCTGGTTTAATGATCATGGTATCACTGTGCTTGATTGCCAGCAAACTCGCCTGACCTAAACCCCATAGAGAATCTGCGGGGTATTGTCAAGAGGAAGATGAGAGACACCAGACCCAACAATGCAGACGAGCCAAAGGCTGATATAAAAGCACCTGGGCTTGCATAACATGTCAGCAGTGCCACAGGCTGATCGCCTCCACGCCACGCCACATTGATGCAGTAATGAATGCAAGAGGAGCCCCAACCCAAGTATTGAGTGCATACCATGGACATACTTTTCCTTAAGCCAACATTTCTGTATTAAAAATCCTTTTTTTATTGGTCTAATTTTCTGAGATACTGAATTTTGGGTTTTCACTAGCTGTAAGCTATAATCATCAAAATTAAAAGAAAGAAATGCTTAAATATATCACTGTGTGTAATGAATTTATATAACATACGAGTTTCACTTTTTGACTTAAATTACTGAAATAAATTAACTTTTTGATGATATTGCATATGAGGGGGATGGCACGTTTTAACCTGAATCTAGGATGGTCCTACATTTTCAATGTGGAAATACTGCATCTCCATACAATACTTCATTGAAAGCTCAACAGCCACCATTCTCATTATTATATTGGGTATATCTGGTGGCCAACTATATTTGATATATATAATATGTACATCCTGTTTAGCACTATTACACACAATGCCAAGCCAATTGAGTGGAGTCTAGGCAGCAGGTTATTTTTAACACATTTTTGTTTATCTAGTTGTCTATTTGTTCGAATTTGTGTATTTTAATCTAATGGATAAAGATATTGGTAATTTTTCAATTGGGATCTGTCATATCTATTAGCCTCTGCGTTTCTTTTTCCTTTTCCTGGATAACCTTTCTGCAGAAAGCTTATATTGACACAATAAGGGAGGGGTAGAGCTCATATCCATTTATCTTTGGGTTTGCAGTATAGGGATAGCATATATATATATATATTTTTTTAAAGAAAGTAAGACTGCATAGTATTTTTTTTTTACTATTTGCCTGGAGTTATATTATTGATTATGGAAACCTGTTTGGTGCTGCCGCAGTCATTATAAATGTACCTGTACTAGGATGCCAGTGTTTGTGGACCAGACAAAACCTATAATAACCTGGGTAATGTATGACCTATCACCCCCACCAACAACAAATCTAGGATGGATTGACAGTTCAAACGAATGTGTCGAGAAGTGATACAGCAGTTTGCACTAATTACAACACACCAACAGTCAGGGGCAGGCTTAGCAGATAGGGCAGACAATAATGAAATGCCAAGCCACATTTCATATATGGTTGAGAGTCGGTTTCTACTGAAGCAATGGTGTAATAGGGCTGTGATCACATGAAAGAAGAGTTTAGGGAGACTACGAAGGGCTGCAAAAGGTATGTCTTTATTTAATAACTGGTGACTGATTGAGCAGGGGTAGTAGAGAGGAATGTGAGGGGGAAGAGCTTTGAACATGTAGTGGTTCTAAAGCCATGTTCTGCTTTAAATCTTAGGTTTTGAACATGGACATTCCATGTAAGCCATTCCATAAGCCAATGTTGGATTCTACAAGATCCTAAAAGCAACAGCAAATATGGTTTTGTCAAAAAAAAAAAAAAATTGGGTTTAAAATTAATGTTTTAAAAATTAAATAGTAGTTTCATACATAGGGGTTGATTTACTAAAAGAAAATAGACTGTGCACTTTGAATGTGCAGTTGGACTCATTTCACCAGAGCTTGGTAAATGTGGTAAAGCGCTGCTGATTTCCATCATCCAATTATATACAAGAAAAATTTTTTTTTAATTTTCCTTGCACCTGATTGGGTATTCTTTACAAAGTGAAGCTTTACTACATTGCATTTACCAAGGAAAAGGAGTACAACTGCACTTGAAAAGTGCACAGTCTATTTTGCTTTAGTAAATTCACCTCACAGCGAACATGCTGAGTAAGTTCTTGAATCAACCTCAAATTGGTTACAAAAAAGTTGTTGGCATTGCTTCCTATAAAATTAACACCACTTTTGCTTCCAGCGCCACATGCGGCAGGAGTGAGGATCGGTGGCTCTGGCGATCCCCGCTTACAAAACCGCTTCCACAGTCCACGAATGTTCACCTGACCTCCTGTGCAGCTCCCTGGGGACAGCAACATGGACCATTTCATTGTCCACAACAGGTCCACCCCGGCTACAGCCGCCTTCACTATCGGCCCTGCACACAGCCAATATGGCTCTGAGATGGAGGAGAGCATGGTTCCAGCTATGCCAGCAGTCACAGCTCCTGCCTCCCCTGACAATCAATACGCCCAAGTGGCTTAGGCTGTGGCTACCCTCCGGTCACCCACCATCACGGCTGTGGTGGAAAGGGCAGTAGCAGCAGATATCATCCAGCTCAGGAAGGAGCAGGGTGACTATGCTAAACACTTATCAAACATTTAACAGTACCTCTCTGACCTGGATCCTAAGATTCTAAGATCATTTTACAATGCCAAATCTTTCCAATTAGATGGACATAAACGGCTACTTTTTTGCGGGCGCCCATAGGCACAAGGCCTTCCAACCCATTTGTGCATCGCTCTTCCTAAAAGGTGTAAAGTTTACACCAGCCTACCCTGCCACTCTGCGATTTACCGATCCAGTTGGTGAACCAAAGGCTTTCACGCAACCTAAGGAGGCCATACACTATCTGCAAGCATTCTTCCATAATCCCACCCTGGGCCTGTGTCTTCTTGCCCTCCAGACCTCATAGATCAATATAGTCCGAGAAAGGACCTGCCAAAGAGGCCACGCTTCTCCAACGGCTCTAAGCGTAACAAGCTCCGCTGAGATGCTGACTGGCACTGTCATCTACTAAACTACCAGAATAACAAAAACTGCGATGCCTCATCCAGCTACTTTCTGATCCTTGTTACAACCCAGGTTGTATTAACATTCACCATAATGTTCTGATGATTTGATGTAATTTTTGTTCCCACTGCCTTATCGGAGATCTCTCGCATCATCTTGATGGAAGTTCGTCGGGAACATACTTCTTGCCCCACCACTTCCCGTTGCCCCCTGAGAGAATATTCTTCTCTGATAACGCTGTCCTCTGATGAGAGATTCACATGTGGAAAAAAGAGAAATCCACGCTACACTAGATATGTTTTTGTTTACTTTTCCTTGTTGACCCCAGTTGGGTCGGTTACCCCTCTAAACCCCCCTCTTTTGCAATAAAAAGCCTTCTCCCCTATCCTCTCCCACCAGGTGGCATCTCCTTGGCGCCAAATGGCCTGCTCGCGCTGTCCCTCGACTCTGCACCAACATTTTCCACTAATCCTACCTCACCATTATTTGTTTATGAAAATAGTCTCATGTAATGTTAAGGGGCTACGGTCTCCCCATAAGTGGATGACAATACTACGTCACCTCAAACGCCTCAAAACTGATATAGCTTTATTGTAGGAGAGTCAATGGCTGACTCCATCCGTATGCATAAATTATAGGTAGGACAGGTCTATGGCTCGGCTGTGGTTAAGGGAAAAGCAGGGATGCTTATCCTTATTCGTAAAAATCATTCCTGTGAGGTACTTTCTGTAGAATCTGATGCAGCTGATCGGATTAGAACACTAAAATTCAGATTGTTCACTAGAGAATAGGTCCTCTCCAACATATACACCCCAAACTTCCCCTCAAAACAATTTTTTCAAACATTGTCCTCCCTCCTAACTCCTTATGTTCACCTCCCCCTCTTAGCTGGGAGCGACTAATTGGATGATGCACCTCCTTGAAGACAAATCCCCGAGTAGGGCCCCCTAAGCACCACCCCATCATTGGTCACCATCCCATTAAAATTTGTAGAAGGGTTACAGTTAATAGACCTGTAAGGAAATATCTGTCGCCATTGGAATGCCTGTGCAAGGGCGCACATAGCGTGTGCGCGTGCCCATGCACGTTTGCGTGCACCTGTGCGCGTGTGCATGCGCCGGCACTGGCGCCAAAACGGCCATTTAAGCAGACCACACCCTGCAACCAGTGCTGTCCATACTACGGCGTTCCTGTATCCTGTGATCCCAGCGTTTACTCTTAGAGACTTCCTGTACCTGTGACCCCAGCTTTCCTTGGACTTTGTTTGCTCTCTGCATGCCCTGACCCCAGCCTGTCTACGACTACTCTTTTGCCTGCTCCTTTGTACCTCCGCTGCCCACACATTGCCAACCCTGCTTGTACCCAACTATCCGCCTGCCTGACCCATCTGTACCACACCGCCAACCTGTTACCGACTCGGCCTGCATCATCATTCTTCTTCCTGCATGAGTCCCAATGGACCCTCACCTACCACCAGGGACCAAGTCCAGCCCCCCTGTGCTCCAGAGCTCCCTGTCTATACTACCAGGGGTTCTCGAACCAGGGCCGTAAGAGAGGTTGTCCCATGCATAAGTCAGACTCGACCACCAGGTACGTGAAAAGACATCTGGAGGCTAGCCCACCCTGACGGAAAAGATTATTTGTTTTTCTCTTCCCCTCATAACAGTCTGTCCAGGATTGAGTACGTCTTCTGCAATTCCGTTAATAAAGCACAACTCAGATTCACACATACATGAGATTGCAATCTTCAATCACTCCCCAATCTCGGTTGATCTATTAGACTTTGAACCCCCCCAAGCTCTGATAACACATGGCGTTTCCCTTCATACCTATCTAATAACCAAGACCTCCTAAAGGTCATTAGAGAAACATGGGCACACTACGTAGACACAAACTTGGGTCACTGCGCAGATTATAATCTCTTTTGAGAGGCTGGGAAAGCCGTGTTATGGGGCAGAATCATTGCTTTTATGGCCATGTATAGAAGAAATATCACCAAACAGTACAGTGTAGCTAGCCATGTCCTTGGCTCTACTTAAAACAACCTTATGCAGCAGAATTCCGCAGAACATAGGAATTTGATTTGTGGGCTGAGGCCCAGGAGAAGATCCACCAATCTTTCCTGGCCCACCAATACCATAAATTCAGCAACAAAGCCAAGAAATTGTTGGCACGTCTGAGCAGGGAATACAGGACACTTGCTCACATTTCTGCCCTGAAAGACACGAATGGGAGACTCACATCATCCCTTAATGAGGTAAATTCCATTTTAGAAAGATTCTATGCAAACCTATACGGCTCCGAACCCATTGATATAGAGAAAGCGCAAAACTTCCTGGCTCAGGTCCCCCTTCCTCAGATAGATCCATGGCAGCTAGATCAGCTCAACGCCCCAATAACTGCCCTAGATGTCACGTCTGCAATCACACCTCTGTCTAATATACCCGACGGGTATACGATGGAATTTTATACACTGTCTGTGGATACTATTGCCTGACTCTTACTTCTGTTTACCAGTCGATTCTCAACGGGGGGCCAGTACCTTCCTATGGTCTTTCAGGACCATATCAAATTGATTCCCAAGAAGGGCAAAGACCCAACGGAACCAGGCTTGAACCGTCCGATTTGCCTGCTAAACCTAGATTTTAAAATCCGCTCTAAAATTATTGCCAACAGATTTGCATTTATCATGCCCTCCCTGACCCACCCCTCCCAGGCCGGTTTTACTGCAAGGCGTTCAGCTACTTCTAATATACATAAAATCATCGCTGTCCTGGAGCATGCCAGAGCCAACCCCACCAGTGACTTAGCTATTATCACACTAGACGCCGAAAAGGCTTTTGATAATGTTAGTTTTCACTGGTTAAGATTGGCTCTCCTGGGCTTTGGCTTTGCAGGTCCCCTCCACCTTATTTCCAGCTATGTACTCCTCTCTCTCTGCTGTGTCATTGCGCAGGCCATATTTCAAACAGTAATTCCCCTTCACAAAGGAAACAGACCGCTGTTATTCAACCTAGTTCTTGAGCCTCTGTCACAATATCTCCTCTTCCACTCACAAATACACGGAGACATGTTATGTCAACATGAGATATGCACGGCTTTATTCGCCAACATCATCCGAATATTTACTTCCAACCCAGAGATGGATATGCCTCACATCCAAGATCCAAATCTTTACTTGGTTCCGCGCTTGCTTAGGGCTCTGAATAAAACTTCTCTAAAAGTAAAATACTCCCCCCTATACCATGCTCGTCCACCTCCCTGGACAGCACACTCAATCTTTTCAATAGCCAAATTACACATTACTTACCTTGGGATCAAAATAGGCAAATCTCCCTCTTCCCTATACCACCTCAACTACCCCCCAATCATCTCCCATAATCATTGGGGAATTGGAAACCTGTGCATAACTACCTATCTTACCCTCTTTGGGATATGCCACCTGTTTAAAATGGTTAGTTTCCCCAAACTCCTATACCTTCTTCAAACCATTCCGCTCCTTCTACTGCGCACAGACCTCCAGAAACTTCACAAGGCCCACTCCATTTTTCTTTGGCGAGACCACGGCCCCTGCATTTCCTTACCAAAGTTATTCCTTGCCAAATGCCAGGGGGGTGCCAACCTGCCAAACAATCGCCTCTACAATCTGTCCTGTTTACTCTCACTTCTCGGATCAGATGAAAAATTTTGCTGCTACAATCACAGGGTTCACTCTCCTTGTTTCCACAACAAATGGGACTTGTACATTTCTAAGATTCTGCCAGCCCCTCTATCTCCGGTCCCTTTTCCCCTGCTTAATGGGGTGATACTGCCATACACCTTCCTCCAGTAAGCGGATGCCAAGGACCCATCAAACACCACCCTTAACCTCACTCATCAAAGCACTAGAATAATATGTGACTTAGCCTGTTCATGGTTAAATTGACATATGCTCCACACTCCCCCTCCGAGATACGTTCCACCCATTCTCGATATACCCCTGATTGCTTAATGTGTGCTGTCGTCCGAGCTCAATGTAGGCTTTTCTTTTGTAAAATCTACGCTCACATTCCCATCCTTCCCTTGTTTGCCTCTCGCCTTTCATCGCTCTCTTCTTCCTTTTCCTTTATTGGCATTGTATTGTATAGAACTGTTAGCCTCTGGGTTACTTCCCAATCGTTTCTGTAGTCTTTCCTTTGAGTCTCTTGACATTGTAACTTGGAAAATCCAATAAAAGTATCTTTAAAAAGAAAAAAAAAAAAAAAAACTAACAACACTTCTGGAATTCCCTTCATACACTAATCAACATATGCGATTTAAAGGAAAGAATTTTAACTTTTATGGCAAAGACAAGATCCATGTTGTTTGGTTCTAAGTTTTGACTTCAACCCCTTTCCTAACATACATCACCCAAGCATGACCATGAAATTCAAGAAGACCATGAAATGCAAGTAGATCATCAAATGCAAGAAGATCCGCAGAACACATTTTGCCCTTAAAAGTAAATGTTTATGGTACAACACTGCAGCAATCTCAATGGTTTAAACATCTCATCGCCTACACAAATTAATCTGTCCCTGTAACATTCGTTGCTGGGATTTAAGGTGGAGGAGGCCTCGAAAAATCAGATTTTCAATGGTGGGATAAAATTCTTCCTCCAGAAATATCTGCAATATAAAATCAGTCCTAGGGGCCTTAGAAACACCAAGACATGCACTTTCCTCTCACCCTTGCTTGCTCTGGAATGGTCCAACATTTCAGAGTTCTGCACAAAAAAAGGGATACCAATCATCATTCAAAGGGACATTAAATATACCGAGCTATTGTCCAAAATACAGTCCCTACTTAGTGATCTCGTTAAGAATACACTACATCTACCAGTTGCTTGGTTTAACAAATGAAACACCAAACGTGAGGAAGACTATATTATCAGAGTAAAATTAAGTAAAATCCGCAGGAATCTTGAGGATTATGATACCAATCATATTTTCAGCTGGAAAAAGTCCCGTATCCCATCCCGAGACTCCAGTGGTGCTCGTGGAGAACATCCACATCCTGCATCAAAACCCGTGCCACTTCTGTCCCTTTCTGTACATCATCCTAACACCAATAACAATCTCCGGCCATCGAATCATGTTCCACCCTAGGCCCCACAATAGACATTGTCCACCCTGGCCACGCTCAGCCCACTGATCCTCTTCCAAGCCTCAGTCCTTTAACACTTCTTTTCTAATATCTTAGGTCAATCTAACAGCTCTGGTACCCCCACACACAGACCTTCGAATGTACTGAGTTCCAGCACCTTGCCTAGTACAGTAGTAGAATCTGGTTCTCATAACCATAATCAAATAAATCACAATCCTAATGCTCCCAATATCTCCCAACCAGAGTCATCCCAGGTTCAGAGTACTCATTGCCTGTCCCTCGCCACTATACCACATAACGCCGACGGAACCCTTCTGAAAACCTTCTCATCTACATTATCCTCTACTAACTTACCACATCCCACCATCACATCAACACCCAAGGGTGACACCCAGGATCCCCCCATTGTCTTGACCCCCGATACATCAGATAATTCTTTTTTAGTATTCACTCCCCTGCCCGTCCCAAAAAGAAAATTCACAGACGAGGCAGAAGAGGGGGGACGACACCAAAATAGAAAAAGAAAACTCTGCAGAATATTAAGATCTTCAACTGTGAGATCACAGCCTCTCCTTCTCCGAAATCTACCTATTGAGTCGGGGCTTAACCTTTGCCCCTTCAGCAGCACTGAATCCCTTTCAACTTTTTGTTGACCTGAATAGGTTCACGAGAAACCTCACGGTCAATAGATATTACAATATGAAAGCCCCCAAATGGGAAAACAACAGAGGTCACTTTAGAACCAGATCTGCCCCTGGATACAGCCCCAGAACTCCCTCCCTCTGATCTAACAGCTTTAGCTCATCAGGAACAGTTATTTGCTGAAGATAAAGATCAATATTTTGACCTCCTTACACAGCATGCACACACCTACTCGCCCATCCAACACACTTCCTTTGGCCCCAAGTCAGTGTTGAATCCCATTTCTGCCAAAGGACCATATATCCAAACCTATCAGGTGGTTTATGCAGACATTCTTTGTTTATGTCAGCATAGCTATCTCATCCCATCTTTGTCCTCTCAATAATCTTACCAAAAATTCCAACATAATTATCAGATCCGTAGACAAGGGCCGCGGGCTGGTGGTTCAAAACAAATTTGACTTCAAGAGCCCATTTGATTACTGTCAGATACTAACTCTTACACCAAATTATCCCAAGATCCTCCTCCAAATTTCACCATAGAAGCACACAACATTATAGATTGGACCTCAGCTGAAGGCATTATAGATAAATTGGAAACATCCTTTCTCAAACATCACTTTTACCACAGACCCTACTTTTATCACTTGCCCAAAATTCATAAAGACCCCACACACCCACCTGGTAGACCAATTGTGGCTGCAATGGAAAGCATCACTAACTACTTTTCCATCTAAATCAACAATTTTTTTACAGCCCCTAGTCTAAAACCTCCCACCTTACATTAAAGATAGTATACATCTGTTCCAAAGCAGGTAAATCAATCAACGCAAACTAAGTAAAATGACTATAGCAGCTGAACACTACAGGATAATTCATCTAATCCCAGTTCAAATATGTTGTAAAAAAAGTGAAGCGCTAAAAAAAAACAAAAAAACTAAAATTACAATTCAGTCCATATATAGACAGTCCAATAAAAACACCATCAGTGTCCACAAAGTGCAGGTCAAATAATCAAGGGGCTTCAATCCACCATCAGTGTAAGGATGGCCGCTCACCTCCCTCAGTGGACCCTCGATAAAGGGTTAAATGCACACTTAGCCCCTATCAGGGGCAACAGGGAACACTACACTCAGGGACCGGATGCGGCTTCTACCCCTTTCTTACGATGGCTCCGGACGTCAGATGTTACATGTGACAAAGATAAACACATAGTGCCCTCCGTATGCAACAAACAATATTTTAATGTATAAAAATGCACTTACATAGCATGCACTGCTACCCAGAGCTAGGTATATAAATTCTTAATTAAAATCCAAACAGAACATCAAGTTTCATGTAATTAATTAAAGCCGGCGTCAGCCGCGGGTGACATCCCTCTGGTCCCTCCCCTTCCATATGCGTTTCCGGAACGTAACAGTGTCCCCAGACATTTTCTCACTCACCATGAACATTCATCCAAGGAACTTAAAGTTTGGGTCATTGATGCTATGCCCAAAAACCTCCCAGCAGCTGAATGCTTTAGGCGCCTGTGCGCCCGAGAGTCCTACTGGATATACCGCCTTGATACACTGGCACCTGGGTGATTGAACAAAGAATTCGAGATCAACCCCCTACTGTAATCATCTCAGTCACAAGCCGCCTAATGAGGTCATCGGTACTCCCTTTATCTGCCAACATTAATCATTATGGTTTATGCTGTATCACTTACTATAGTGACACACCGAATGGAACACTGCGAACTCTGATGCTGCAGACTGTGATGTAAAGGGGAACTCTGTGGATCGTAATGTAAAAGGGAATGCTGCAGACGCTAATGTAAGGGGGCTCTGGTGATCAGAGACCACATTATATCAGAGTTTCCCTTTACACCAGCCAGCCTGTCTAAACAGTACCCAAGTCTGTCCTAATACTACACTAGCCTGTCTATATACAAACCTAGCCTGTCTGTATACTACCCTAGCCTATATAGCTACAGACCACTGCTGGCATGAGGAAGTGAGCTGGTGCCGCCACTATTTGTCTTCAGGCCGGGTCCAGTACCACAGGTGCAGACCACAGCTGAAGAAATAGGTGGAGAGGTGCCGCAAAAATATCCACCCCTACCGCCTCCACTGCATACATGGGCAGGGCAAAGAAAGGTGGAGTCAGGGGCAGAGCCAATGGGGGGGGGGCAAAATGAGGTTTCACCTTCGGTGTCAAAAATCCTTGCACCAGCCCTGAACAGAGCCACCATCTCAGGCTGAATCCCGGAGCCCAGTGCCACAACAAGTTCCGGCACTGAGCTCCAGTAACCGGCCTAACAGGGGCACGCTAGCATGGGCACATGGGACATCTGCTGCCCTCCCATGGCGTCCCTCCTCCCACGGCGTCCCTCTGTCCCCTTCTCCCACTACATCCCTCTGTCACCTCCTCCTATGGTGTACCCTTGTACCCTCCTCTCACGGTATCCCTCTGTCCCCTCCTTCCATGGCGTCCCTCTGTCCCATCCTCCCACGACATCCCTCTGTCCCATCCTCCCATGGCGTCCCTCTGTCCCATCCTCCCATGGCGTCCCTCTGTCCCATCCTCCCATGGCGTCCCTCTGTCCCTGCCCCTACGGTGTCCATCCTCCTAAGGCATCCCTCTGTCCTTCTCCCACGTCGTCCCTCCTCTAATGGCGTCTTCCTCCCATGAAGATAACAGATCAGATCTTAAACAGGAAGGGGTGTAGCCTTGACAGGAAGGGGTGGGTCATATTTAAATTAGGGGTGCACGCGTTTAGGCCTAGGGCAGCACAAAACCTAAATACACCACTGGAGAGGTGTACTTACTTTTGTGAGATACTGTATATTGCAGAGAAGGAGGGGGCTGTCTGACTAGCTCTGTAACTGACTGTGAGCACTGTGTCTAATTCTGGTATCTATTAGAATACAAAGTCATGTGGGTGGGTGTTCTTTCATTTTGTCTAATGAGCTGGGGTTCTACTGGGTCCCTTTAATGCAAATAGAAAATCAACACACACAGGACATATGTCAAGTTTCACCAAAGCTTCAAAAAAGTAACAGGGAGGTGTTACCTAATCAACAAAAAAGCATGTTGAAATGCTAGCTGCTTCATTGCAAGTCCAAGCATGTGTAAACGAGCCCTAAATCTCCTTTCAAATCTTCTGAGACTTGCAGGCAACAGAAACTTAGCTCTTATGCCTCATTTACACTGCTGCTGGTAAACGGACGTTTAAAGGCATTTGGGCGTTTTTTTTTTCAGCTGCCCCTGAACCCACTTCTATGTTATCTTATCAGTACATGTACACAGGGTCGTTTAAGGTCATTTCCAGGCAGTTGAGTATAGAGGCTTTTTTTGGAACGCAAAAAAATGGGTTCAGAAGCCAGTTCAAAGGCATTTGAAATACCAAACAGCTTGAAAACGCGCCTAAACATTGTAATTCGCGTCTAGGAGCATTTTGTTTACAGGCATTTCCATTTAAAAAAAAAAAAAAAAAAAAAATATATATATATATATATATATATATATATATATATTTTTTTTTTTTTTTTTCAAAAATGCTTCTAGATGCAAACACGGCAAAACGCCGCAAAACGCAGAAAAACCGTCATTTTAGACGCTGGTTTCTAGCTGTCAAGATAAAGTTCAGGGGAGGTTGAAACAGCGTCCCATGTAAATGGAGCCTTAGGCTCCATTTATACGGGATATCAACCTCCCTTGAATGATTTTTCTTGACATCTAGAGGCTGGCGGCTAAAATGGCAGTTTTTCATGCCACATCTAGCCGCGTTTGTGTCTAGGAGCTTTTTTTTTTTTTTTTTTTTTTTTATTTTTTTGGATTGGAGACGCCTGTAAATGAAACAGTTCTAGACGTGAGTTACTACGTTTAGTGACGTTTACAAGCTGTTTGGCATTTCATATGCCTCTGAACTGGCGTCTGAACCCATTTTTTTGCGTTCCAAAAAAGCCTTTAAACTCAACTGCCTGGAAACAACCTTAAAACGACCCTGTGTAAATGTACTGATAAGATAACAGAGGAAGGTTCAGGGGCAGCTGAAAAAAATGCCCAAATGCCTCAAAACGTCCGTTTACCAGCAGCAGTGTAAACGAGACCTCACACTGCAGGTATACAGCTACTGTAAGAGGCTGAAGGCACAGGAGTGCCCAGGCACCCTCACATACCAGGAAATGCCCTACTATTTTTCAGAAGGACAAAAGGGGCATTTGCAGGCTAGTGTTTAAGCAAAATTACATTTCAAATGTTCCCTATAACAGCAAGTCTTCACTTTTTGAGTGTATTTCCACTTTCAGTTTAAATTAGTGAACTTTCTGAATTGCACACAGCTGCAAGGTTTCTAGATTAGTGTTTCACTTGTTTCCTGGAATTGCTCATGAATATCCTTAACCCTTCTGCTGCCAGGGCCATTTTCTCTTTATTTTTGCACATGTTAAAATGCACATTTTAGGAAGTTTATCCCCAGAAAACCTTCAAAAATATTACATTTTATTTCCTACGGGCACCAGGCACTATGACACACATTTGGGGAACATGTCTGCGGATTACCCCATTCTGGGATAA
The DNA here is from genome assembly GCA_018402905.1 of Glandirana rugosa. Lineage (NCBI taxonomy): Eukaryota > Metazoa > Chordata > Amphibia > Anura > Ranidae > Glandirana > Glandirana rugosa. Next base: position 260,085 of record BLSH010121841.1, on the reverse strand, counting down.
AATTCTGTGTCTATACGACAAATTAGTTGGAGACAAATATCCAAACTAACCCCATATAACTATATTGTCTAGGTTGCCAGGGTCCTATAAACAAATAAAGTAGAGCTTGATGACAGCGGCACGTTCAATTATCGCTAGATACTGGTGTCAATCTGCGATCCCTTCGTTGGCGGATTGGGCTTCTGAAATGGAGAGAATTGAGCACCTTGAACGTATGATTGCATGGGATGCCGATAAAAGTGAATCCTGCAGCATTATGTGGTTGGTTTGGTTGCATTTCCGGTTTTCCTCAGCTTTGGAAGAATTTGTAACAGATACATCCATTGATGCCTCTCCGGGGCCCTGCCATGTGTAGCTCTTTTTCTCTCCCTCTCTCTCTTTTTACCTATGTTTTTTGTTTATTTTTTATTCCCCTCCCCTTTCTGGTTCTTGTCTCTTTCTCTCACTCTATTCCCCCCAAAGATCGCTTACTTTCCTAAACGAGAGTATGGTTACATTTATGGCAGCACCACTGTATTTTCATGCCATATTTGTTGAGCATGTTTGGTGTTCCGACTCACCTCCTAGTGGGCTACCGGTTAAATTAATGGCTTCACAATTGCTATGCTTACTTTACCATACTTTAGTGACTTATCTCCTTGTAGTATATTCAAATGTTTTTGAACCTGTTATTCTGAATCTGAATATACACCTGTACAACTATTGTAATTGAGCTGACGCACTCAGGTTTTCAACCTATATTGTCTAACTGTTTACTATATAATAAAAATAGATTCAACATAAAATATTGCAGGTGCATCTCATAAAATTAGAATATCAAAAAGTTACATTGATTTCAATAATTCTATCCAAGTAGTGAAACTCATATTTTATATAGATGCGTTACGCACAGAGTGATATATTTCAAGCATTTCTTTTAATTTCGAACAGCTAGTGAAAAACCAAAATTCAGCATCTCAGAAAATTTGAAAATCGGTCAAAACCGGTGAAAAAAAAAGTTTTTTTATATATTTTTTTTGGATTTGTATTTTAGCAAAAAGTAAGAAATTAGCTTTTTTTTTGCAAAATGGTCGCTCTTCTTTTGTTTATAGCTGTGATCAGAAATGACGCAGAGGTGATCAAATACCACCAAAAGAAAGCTCTATTTATGGGAAAAAACGGATGCAAATTTTGTTTGGGTACAACGTCGCATGACCGCGCAATAGTCAGTTAAAGCGACGCAGTGCCGAATCGCAAAAAGTGCTCTGGTCCTAAACTGGGAAATTCTTCCGGGGGTGAAGTGGTTATGGAAGCCCAGTTTGCTTTGATAGTGGCCTTCAGCTCATCTGCATTATTGGGTCTGGTGTGTCTCATCTTCCTCTTGACAATACCCCACACATTCTCTATGGGGTTTAAGTCGGGCGAGTTAGCTGGCCAATCATACCATGACCATTAAACCAGGTATTGGTACTTTTGGCAGTGTGGGAGGGTGCCATGTCCTGCTGGAAAATGAACTCCGCATCTCCATAAAGCTGGTCAGCAAACCAAGTATTGGGTGCATACTACACTGTACATGAGTATACTTTTCAGTAAGCCAACATCTCTGTATTAAAAATACTTTTCTTTATTGGTCTTAAGTAATATTCTAATTTTCTGAGATACCAAATATTGGGTTTTCACTAACTGTAAGCCATAATCATCAAAATTAAAAGAAATAAATGCTTGAAATATATCACTGTGTAATGCATCTATATATAATATATGAGTTTCACTTTTTTAATTGAATTACTGAAATAAATTCACTTTTTGTTATTCTAATTTTATGGGATGCACCTATATATATTTTTTTAAATATCTGCACAACTTTTTATCAAATATATATTTTCAGTATAATATACACTCTAATTAATTATTAGTAAAATATAAAAGATTAGGTTGTGCCAAGTACTGTAAAAAAGATACCAAAAAAGTCAAACCTTAAAGCAGAACTATAGGCAAAACGTATTTTTTCATTTTGAATAGAGTATGGGGAGGGTTATAAACTCAGTCAGCTTATTATTTGCCATCTGTGTCCCATTGGGGAGATTTCCCTTTACTTCCAGTCGCAAAAGAAAAACAGGAAGTGAGAACAAATATGTAAATTAAGGGAATTCCTTGGGGACCCCCAGGTCACCAGAACTGTCCCCATTGGAAGATTTCCCCTCTATTACTTTTCTGGGGACAACCCAAAGTTTGGGGTTTCTTTTACATTCACTTTCAATGATAATGGTAAACAGGACAAATAGAGAGGGTGAATATACTCAACAGGGGGCACAGACAGTAATAAAACCTGACAGGTGTTCTAATCCCTCGCCTCTGTCCAAAATAAAAAATAAAATGTTTCCTTTAGTTATACTTTAAAATTGCAAGCGCCCATGAAATTGAAAAACATTTTTTTATCCAAAACTGTCCATAGGCAACATTTAAAAGCCTTTAAAAAAGCCTTTTATGCCATTAAAAAAAAAATGAAATTAAATATATATATATATATATATATACACACACACACACACACACACACACAGTATCTCACAAAATTGAGTACACCCCTCACATTTTTGTGAAAATGTCTGCTTCAGTATGTCACAGTACATGTTGACATTCATGGTTCCCTCAATGAACTGTAGCTCCCCAGTGCCGGCAGCACTCATGCAGCCCCATACAATGACTGCGTCGCTTTAACTGACAATTGCGCGGTCGTGCGGCGTTGTACCCAAAGGAAATTTGCGTCCTTTTTCCCCCACAAATAGAGCTTTCTTTTGGTGGTATTTGATCACTGTTGCGTCATTTCTGATCGCCGCTATAAACAAAAGAAGAGCGACAATTTTGCAAAAAAACCCAAATTTCTTACTTTTTGCTAAAATACAAATCCAAAAAAAAAAAAAAAATACAAAAAAACATTTTTTTTCATCGGTTTTGGCCGATTTATATTCTTCCTCATATTTGTCAAAAAAAAAAAAAAAAAAAAAAATCGCAATTGCCGTTTATTGATTGGTTTGCGCAAAAGTGGCCGTGTTTACGGATGATAATTCATTTCTGGGGTTTTTATTTATTTATTTTTTTTTTACTAGTAATGGCGGCGATCTGCGATTTTTAGCGGTACTGCGATATTGGGGCAGACATGTCGGACCATTTTGACACTTTTTTGGGACCATTGGCATTTATACAGCGATCAGTGCTATAAAAATGCACTGATTACTGTGTAAATGCCATTGGCAGTGAAGGGGTTAAGCTGCATGGGTCGCTCTAAGGGTTAACTGTGTTCCCTGGGTGTGTTCTAACTGTGTGTGGGCTGCCCTAGCAGGGGAAGGGAAGTGATCATAGCTTCCATGTAGAGGAAGGCTGTGATCACAGCCCTTCCCCCTCTCACAGAGCGGAGGTCCGTGTTTACTTACACGGACCTCCGCTCTTTCAGTGCGGGGGGGCATCGCGGGTAGCCGGCGGCGATCGAGTCCGCTGCACCCGCTCCCTGGCCCCCCCAACACAGTGAGCGTGCGGGCGCGCCTCCGGCGGCGCGCGCACGCTCACAGTGCACAATCTCACAGCCGCCATCGCATGACGGCGGTTCGCGATATCGAGCCACTTTGTCACCGTCAACCTGCGGTTGACGGTCGGCAAGTGAAGATTATCATTTTGTAATTTGTTTATTAGCCAGGAAAACATGAAATATTGCATATTAACACATTTTCGCCAGGAGAAGACAGCACTTTCAGGCTAGGTTCGGTGTAAATTCCCTATCCATTTTCAGCTGAGATTTACACATACGGTTCAGATGCTAATTTTCAGAGGCAGCGGCCACGGGCGTCAAAAAAACTGCCGGCAATGAAAAATTAAGAACAAAAATGGTGCCCCCCCCCAATCCAATCAATCTGGGTCAGATCTGCCTCCTGTTTTTCCATTGGTGCAAATTAAAGTTTCAACTATAAAGAGAAAGAGAGAAAACAAGTTTCTGCTCAGCTATAGCACTAAAAAAACCATAGTGTGTAATAAATTCTTTGCCAAACGGTGTACCCTTTATTAACCACTTCAGCCCCGGAAGGATTTCCAGCTTTAGGACCGGAGCCCTTTTTGCGATTCAGCGCTGCGTCGCTTTAACTGACAATTGCGCGGTCGTGCGACATTGTACCCAAACTAAATTTGCGTCCTTTTTTCCCCACAAATAGAGCTTTCTTTTGGTGGTATTTGATCACCTCTGCGTCATTTCTGATCGCCGCTATAAACAAAAGAAGAGCGACAATTTTGCAAAAAAACCCAAATTTCTTACTTTTTCCTAAAATACAAACCAAAAAAAAAAATATAAAAAAACATTTTTTCACCGTTTTTGGCCGATTTATATTCTTCCTCATATTTGCGATAAAAAAAAAATTGCAATCGGCGTTTATTGATTGGTTTGCGCAAAAGTGGTCGCGTTTACGCATGATGAGAATTCATTTTTGGGGTTTTTAATTTTTTTTTTACTAATAATGGCGGCGATCTGCGATTTTTTGCGGTACTGCGATATTTCAGCGGACATGGCGGACCATTTTGACACTTTTTTGGGACCATTGGCATTTATACAGCGATCAGTGCTATAAAAATGCACTGATTACTGTGTAAATGCCATTGGCAGTGAAGGGGTTAACCTGCAGGGGGCGCTCTAAGGGTTAACTGTGTTCCCTGGGCGTGTTCTTACTGTATGGGGGCTTGCCTAGCTGGGGAAGGGAAGTGGTCACAGCCTTCATGTAAAGGAAGGCTGTGATCACAGCCCTTCCCCCTCACACAGAACGGAGGTCCGTGTTTACATACACGGACCTCCGCTCACTCGCTCCAGGGGGGCCATCGCGGGTAGCCGGCGGCAATCGAAGCCGCCGCACCCGCTCCCTGGCCCCCCCTGGACACAGTGAGCGCGCGGGCGCGCCTCCGGCGGCGTGCGCGCGCTCACTAAACTCG
>BLSH010121841.1:195455-206738 GCA_018402905.1 Glandirana rugosa | reverse complement strand
CCTTATTAATGGAGTTTTAGGTTCTTTCTAGAGCCGGAGGAGGACGAAGGAGAAGACGACGACGGAGACGGAGAAGGAGGTAGAGATGTCACTGTCACAGTGGACGGTGGGTCGTTTGTCTCGTACACTGTCGTTGCGGTGGTACAGGCGGTGGCAGGGGTTCGTAAAGGTGTGCCAGGGTACCTTCGAATGTCGAGAGGTAGAGGGTTTGTGACCTCTCTTTCTCCTTCATGGGGGGATGGGTGGGCACTAGGGACCGGGACTTACGGTCGTAAAGGTTTAAGGACCGGAAACTTTACGACAGTAAGGCAGACCATTGCGCAGTGCACACTTGATCTTGTCCCCGACTTGTTTGTGCAGGGAAGGGATGGCTCGCCTGGAAAAGTAGTGGCAGCTGGGAACCACATACTGTGGGACAGCCACCGCTATCAGGTTTTTTAAAACTGTCTGTGTCCACCAGACGGAATGACAGCATTTCAAAGGCCAGGAATTTGGAAATGCTGGCATTCAGGGCCAGGGATCACGGGTGGGTAGGGGGGTACTTCCTCTTTCTCTCCAGTGTTTGGGAGATGGAGAGCTGTAAGCTTCCATGGGACCGTGTGGAAATGCTTGGGGACGGTGGCGGACATGGTGGCGTTGCTGTCACATGCTCTGTTTGCTGGGTGGCAGGTGACACTGTCACTGTAGAGATGGAGGAAGAGGCAGAGGCAGCAGCAGAAGAGGAAGCAGGAGGAGGCCGAGATCTTTCTTGGATTTTGAGGTAATTATTCCAATGCAGCTTGTACCTTGAATTTAGATGCCTGATCATGCAGGTTGTGCTCAGGTTTAGAACATTTATGCCTCGCCACAGGCTATCATTGCACAGCGTGCAAACCACTCGTGTCTTGTCATCAGCACATTGTCTGAAGAACTGCCAAGCGGCGTAACGCCTTTGAGCTGCCTTTGGTGTGCTAGGTCCCTGGGTGCGGTGGGTAGTAGCAGGCCTACTGTCTAGGGGGTGCTCGCTCCGCTTTTGCAACCTGCTTCTTCCTCTTTTACTGTGCTGGTGCCTCTGTGCGACCGCCACCTCTTCCTCCAAACTGCACATGTCACTTGCATGACCCTCATTCTATGTGGGGTCTAGGACCTCCACATCTTCCACCCACCCTTCACCACTGCTCTCCTTGTCAGTCTGCACACTGGGGAAAGCTGCAGCAGTTGGCACCTGTGTTTCGTCATCATCAGAGACGTGCTGTGCTGGTGTTTCCATGTCCTCATCCTGCAACAGAAGTGGTTGGGCATCGGTGCACTCAATGTCTTCCACTTCTGGGGCAGGGCTATGTGGATGGCCCACGGAAAGCACACCAGGAGAGTCATCAAAAAGCATAAGAGTCTGTTGCATGACTTGGGGCTCAAACTGCTTGACTAATTTACAAGGGGCTGAGGTGAAAGACAGATGGCCATGGGGTTCAGGTGCCAACTCTGAGCTTCCATCAAGGGACCGGGAGGGAGACAATGTGAAGGAACTGGAGGCATTGTCAGCCACCCAATCTACTATCGCCTGTACTTGTTCTGGCCTCACCATTCGTTGAGCGCCATTCGGGCCTACCATAGAACGTTGAAGGTTCTGTCGTCTACTCGCACCTGAGGAAGGTGTTTCACTTGTGCGTGTAGCTGGCACAGATCGACCACGTCCTCTCCTTCCAACAGGAGCTTCACCAACACCAGCAGCACCACGACCACGTCCCTTATTTGACGCTCTCCTCATTCTGCCCGCAAATGTACTATGTAGCACTATTTAAGTATTTATTAATAATAAAAAAAAAAAATAATAATAAATTCTTCTTTTTCTACAGGAGCAGCAGGAACCTCTCCCGATAGAACTAGGAGATGATTTTAGAACAATAATCCGTCCCTTACAGCACCAGCAGGAACCTCTCCCTATAGAACTAGGAGATGAGTATAGAACAATAATCTGTCCGTTACAGCACCAGCAGGAACTTAACCCTATAGGAGTAGGCAATGATTTTAGAACAATAATCTGTCCCTAACAGCACCAGCAGGAACCTCTCCCTTTAGAACTAGGAGATGGTTATAGAACAATAATCTGTCCCTTACAGGAGCAGCAGGAACCTGACCCTATAGGAGTAGGCAATGATTTTAGAACAATAATCTGTCCCTCAAAGCAGTAGACTCTACCTAGTCCAGAATCAGATCGTTCTGTAATGCTGGATGAGATCTGCAATCTGTCCCTCAAAGCAGTAGTAGTAGTAATCTCTACCTAGTCCAGAATCAGATCGTTCTGTAATGCAGGATGAGATCTGCAATCTGTCCCTCAAAGCAGTAGTAGTAGTAGTAGTAATCTCTACCTAGTCTAGAATCAGATTGTTTTGTAATGCAGGATGAGATGTTATTATATCTGCAATCTGTCTCTCACAGCGCCGGCAGCATCCTCTCCCTAGACTAGCCTGAGAGCATGTGACATGCAGCACTAAGTGACTCCAGCTTATACAGAGGCTGGGTCACATGATGCACTGGCCAATCACAGCCATGCCATTAGTAGGCATGGCTGTGATGGTTTCTAAGGGCAAACCAGTGAAACGCTTGTCGATTGGCTGCCCTGCAGCTATTCAACAGGCGGGATCAAATACCCAAACTTTTTTTCAAATTTCCGGGTTCTGGTCCGGGTCACGGACACCCCAAAGTTCGGTGCGGACCCAAACTTTACAGTTCGGTACGGACCCGAACTTTACAGTTCGGGTTCGCTCAACTCTATTCAGTACCCATGGTTTACAGTCTAGTCCAGCCTTCCTCAAACTTTTTACTCTAGAGGAACCCTTGAAATAATGTTCAGGTCTTGGGAACCCTCAACTCATCTTCACTGGTGTCATGACTCTGGCAAGTGGTGTATGCAGGTACCATCAAATGGGAGGCCAATCAGCCACAGTTCAATGAATCCCTAGAAACCACTGGAGGAACCCTAGAATTCCATGAAACCCTGGCTGAGAATGGCTGGTATAGTCATCGTCACGTGCAAAGTTAGGTGCACAGAATTTGGTTTATTCTAACCACAAGACACAGCACTATATAGACCCACCAGGAAGGTTTGCCAAATTCTAACTACACTCATTAGTGAACAATTCAAAAGCCTATAAAAGCATGATGAAACAAGACAGGTTAAACATGATACATAAATTAAATGATTTGGCTGATTTGCGAATTAAAAGGGCATCTGTCATGGAGGGAAATATGGAGACTGCCATTGAAGACCATCTACTGAAAATGTTGACTGCCTGGCTTTCATGCCAACCCTCTTATTTTTGTACAATCACACAAAAACCATGGCAGATCAGGGAGGGGTTCTGAATTCACTCTTATTTCACTGGATACATACTTTTTTCAAGATAATCAGCTCAAAGGTGGAGAGCAACATTTTTCCACACACAGAGAACATCCTTGCCCAATAACTACATGGAGTCCATTTCATCTTAAAATGGCAGATGACATGGAACAATCAAATGAACAAGAAAGGTTCCCTTTAACTCTTTATGAAGTGGACTGGTTGGCAAATCTTAGAATCTGGTATACTTAGATAGGGGCCAACTACCAACTGTAGACTGACAGCTGACTAATAGGATTCTGAAGAGTCATACTGGGAGAAACCAATTTAAACAGACACTGCGAGTGGAGTGGCCACACTTCGGTAATTTATAACTGCTGCTGAGTCACTAAGGAACTAAGTCTCTAAAGATTGAAGTCATCCTGTGTGATCATTCACCAAACATACATGCCAAGTCAATGCTTGCCAGAGCACCTCTAATGAGCAGGTGATCAATAGCCTACTTTATAATCCCAGAAATATGAGCCTAGCTTCACCGCAAAGCACGCCCGAGCCTAGCTTCACCGCAAAACACGCCCGAGCCTAGCTTCACCGCAAAGCACGCCCGAGCCTAGCTTCACCCCAAAGCATGCCCGAGCCTAGCTTCACCGCAAAGCAAGCTTTACCAGAAAGCATGCACAAATCTTGTTTTACCAAGAAGCCAGATTCTTCACTGTCAGAATTATACCACATATTGCATTCGTTGGGCAGTAGCGCCACCGAAAACCACCAAGTGGATAAGGTGCCGTCACAACAGCATAAATATGAACGAGCCCTAATGTATCGTAATCACATAAAGTACTTCACCGTACCATAACACAATGCTCCTATTTGCCAGTGGTAGAATAACCTCAGAGGCTTGCATTGAGATCAAGTGGAAGACCTCTAGCAGCAATCCCATGCAGTTTTGCCTTGTGAACGATCGCTCATTATATGTAAAGAATTAAATGTAATACCTGAAACATCAAAGGCCACGGCCTCCAAACCTGACAGGGGAGCTGCTTGTTAACCCAGAAAGCTGGATGACCACTGACAGTGGTGACCTAGAAGAGGTTTGACTGCAACCAAGCGCACATCATAAACCTATGTAATATCCGACACATCAAAAAGGCAGAGATCTGACAGTATGATTGTTAATTCAGAGATGGTGACTTTATAAATTTGCTCAATGATTGACCGCAGTGCCCTACATGAGGTTCTGCAGCAGCAACAGCCAAGTATACATTAGAAGCACTGAAATGTCAAAAAGGCTCTAAGTGGAACTATAGGCAAATAAAAGAATGACTCTCTGTATAAAATGCAGTTTGTCAGCAGCATCAACACAAGTCTTAGGTTGTCCACCCTTTAACATACTTGTTGATTCTGCCAGTAGATCTGTTATTTTTCAATGTCCTTTAACAGACCAAGCTGTCCAGTAAATTTGGCAGTTTATTCATTTATGAAAAATCTTTACCCCAAAGCAAAAAAAAAAAAAAACAGTTGTTGTAACAGCTTATAAAAAAAGTGTTAACTGGAAATTGTATTATTATAGCGCCAACAGTTTGTGCAGCACATTGCAATATAAAGAGAGGCAGTATAGTTACAGTGCAATTCAATAGCAGCTTTACTGTTAGTCACAGGTGCATCTAAAAAGTTTAGAATATCCTCAAAAAGTTAATTTATTTCAGTATCTCAATTCAATAAGTGAAACTCATATATTCTATAAATTCATTTAATTCAAGCATTTTTCGAGGATTATGGCTTACAGGTAGTAAAAACCCAAAAATTCTGTACCTCAGAAAATTAGAATATTAATGAAGACCAATAAAAATTTAAAAAAGGATTTTTAATACAGAAATGTTGGCTTACTGAAAAGTATGTCCATGAACAGCACAGTATGCACTCAATACTTGGTCGGAGCTCCTTTTGAATGAATTACTGAATCAATGTGGTGTGGCATGGAGGCGATCAGGTGTTATGGAAGCCCAGATAGCATTGTTGGTTCTGGTGTCTCATCTTGGGGGTTTAGGTCAGGTGAATTTGCTGGCAATCAAGCACAGTGATGCCATGATCGTTAAACCAGGTATTGGTACTTTCGGCATTGTGGGCATGTGCCAAGTCCTGCTGAAAAATGAAATCAGCATCCCCATAAAGCTGGTCTGCAGATCGATGCATGAAGTGCTCTAGGATTTCCCGGTAGAGGGCTATGCTGACTTTGGATTTGATAAAACACAGTGGACCAACACCAGCAGATGACATGGCTCCCCAAATCATCAAGGACTCTGGAAACGTCACACTGGGCCTCATGCAACTTGGATTATGTGCCTCTCCATTCTTCCTCCAGACTCTGGGACCTTGATTTCCAAATGAAATGCAAAATTTACTTCCGAAAAGAGGACTTTGGACCACTGAGCAACAGTCAAGTGCTTGAAATATATTATTCTGTGTGCAATGAATCTATAAAATATAGGATTTCACTTTTTGAATTTAATTACTGAAATCAATTAACTTTTTGATGATCTATTTTTTTCAAGATGCACCGGTATGTATAATTCATCTAAATCTATGAATCCATCCATCTAAAGGGCTCAGTTAAGTAAATTTCCCCATTTACATACTGAGGTGAATGGAGGAATCCCCCCCCCCCCCGTGTCTATTTATTCTGACAGAGGGACTCCCCCCACCATCAAAATACACTAATCAGCTCTGCAGCCACTGCCTGCATGCGCTGCTCAAACACCGGTTTCACAGGAGGGCCGTTTGTCAGAAGCCGCTGTAATGACTGGCCTATGCTGAACAGAGAGGGTTACACAGGGTTTCAAATTCGTCCGGTTTCTAGTGAACTGCCCATATTTCGATCAATGTATAGCCAGTTTTACACCACCCTCTCCAGATAATGCTGCTGCCCAAGGGTGGCTAGGTTGTCCCTCCATAGATACAGTGGAAGAATAATTGTAGCCACCATATGTCCTGTTTCACAGGGGCTTCAGCTTTGAACAGCAAGCTTTGAAAAAGCATATGCAGATGCTTTTAAAGTAGCATTCATCTTCAGTTTGTAAATGTTGAACCCTGATCCTAATGGTAGTGTTGATTGCCACTTTAAACAAGCTGCTAGCAGGCTTCAGCACTTCTTGAAGCTTGAGGAAAGCCTGCTAGCGGCTTGCTAAAAGTGGTCGTATTGGTGTGACTCTAAATAAAAGATCTCTATAAAGTTATGACAGATGAGTAACAGTGGTGATCTAGAAGAGGTTCTGCAGCAGCAGCCAAGCACATACTAGAAGCACCGACACATTAGGAAGGGTGAACACTTCATTTGACAAGAGGCTGACCTGACAGCACAATAAGAATATAGATCTTGAGAAAATTACTTTATATAGTTATCAGATAAGTGACAGCGGTCATCTAAAAGACGTTCTACGGCAGTCAAGATAATAAAGGCATGGAAAACATGACACATCATATAGAGATCTGACGATATGGCTGGAAGTCCAGGAAAAGTGGCTTTATATATTTATCAAATGACTGACAATGGTGACCTAGAAGAGGTTCTGCAGCAGCAGCTAATCACCAGCACTGACACATGAAGGAGGGTGATCTTTTCTATCGATCGGATTTTGACAATATGGATATAAATCTAAATGAAGTGACTTTATAAAGTCATCAGATGAGTGACAGCAGTGATATAAAAGATGTTCTGCAGCAGCAGCCAAACACACTTCATCGCCAATACTGAAGAAATTACACATTGCTACAATGTAAAGTAATGAGTGTACAGCTTGTATAACAGTGTAAATTTACTGACCCCCAAAATAACTCAACACACAGACATTAATGTCTAAACTGCTGGCAACAAAAGTGAATAAACCCCTAAATAAAAATGTTCAAATTGGGCCCAATTAGCCATTTTCCCTCCCCGTGTCATGTAACTTGTTAGTGTTACAAGGTCTCAGGTGTGAATTGGGAGCAGGTGTGTTAAATTTGGTGTTATCACTCTCACTCTCTCATACTGGTCACTGGAAGTTCAACATGGCACCTCATGGCAAATAACTCTCTGAAGATCTGAAAAAAGAATTGTTTCTCTACATAAAGATGGCCTAGGCTATAAGAAGATTGCCAAGACCCTGAAACTGAGCTGCAGCACGGTGGCCAAGACCAAACAGAGGTTTAACAGGACAGGTTCCACTCAGAACAGACCTTGCCATGGGCGACCAAAGAAGTTGAGTGCACATGCTCAGGGTCATATCCAGAGGTTGTCTTTGGGACGTATGAGTGCTGCCAGCATTGCTGCAGAGGTTGAAGGGGTGGGGGGGTCAGCCTATCAGTGCTCAGACCATACGCCGCACACTGCATGAAATTGGTCTGCATGGCCGTCATCCCAGAAGGAAGCTTCTTCTAAAGATGATGCACAAGAAAGAATGCAGTTTGCTGAAGACAAGCAGACTAAGGACAAGGATTACTGGAACCATGTCCTGTGGTCTGATGAGACCAAGATAAACTTATTTGGTTCAGATGGTGTCAAGCGTGTGTGGCGGCAACCAGGTGAGGAGTACAAAGACAAGTGTGTCTTGCCTACAGTCAAGCATGGTGGTGGGAGTGTCATGGTCTGGGGCTGCATAAGTGCTGCCGGCACTGGGGAGCTACAGTTCATTGAGGGAACCATGAATGCCAACATGTACTGTGACATACTGAAGCAGAGCAGGATCCCCTCCCCTTGGAGACTGGGCCGCAGGGCAGTATTCATACCAAACACACCTCCAAGATGACCACTGCCTTGCTAAAGAAGCTGAGGGTAAAGGTGAGGGACTGGCCAAGCATGTCTCCAGACCTAAACCCTATTGAGCATCTGTGGGGCATCCTCAAACGGAAGGTGGAAGAGCGCAAAGGTCTCCAACATCCACCAACTCCGTGATGTCATGGAGGAGTAGAAGAAGAGTCTGGTGGCGACCTGTGAAGCTCTGGTGAACTCCATACCCAAGAGCGTTAAGGTTAAGGCAGTGCTGGAAAATACTACTTTACATTGTAGCAAAGTGGCATTTCCTCATTGTTGTCACATGAAAAGATAGAATAAAATATTTACAAAAATGTGAGGGGTGTACTGACTTTTGTGAGATACTGTACATATAAATCTAAATAAAGTTTCTTTATAAAGTTATGACAGATGAGTGACAGCGGTGATCTAGAAGAGGTTCTGCAGCAGCAGCAGCCGCCAAGCACACATCACCAGCACTGACTCATCGATAAGTGTGAACACTTCTATAGAAAAGAGAAGGATCTGGAAGCCCAACATGAATATAAATCCAGAGAATGTGACTTTATATATATAGTACTTATCAGATGAGTGACAGCGGTGATAGAAAAGATGTTCTGCAGCAGTCAAGATTACACCATAATGCATTCAATACCTGAAGCATCATACAGATCTGTATTGGGTGGAAAACCCAAAGTGACTTTATAAAGTTGGATGATGAGTGGCAGTGATGATCAAGAGAAGGTTCTGCAGCAGCAGCCAATCACAGATCATTATAATCTCTTCTATGGATCAGATCTGAGAGTAAAGATACAAATCTAAATAAAGTGACTTTATGAACTTATCAAACGAGCGACAGCGGCGACCTAGAAGAGCTTCTTCAGCAGCGATCAATGAGGGTGACACCTCTAGTGACAAGAGGAAGATCTGGCAGCACCATGTGGATATAAATCCAGAAACAGTGATTTTATTTGGTTATCAGATGAGGGACAGCGGTGATATAAAAGATGTTCTGCAGCAGCCAAGCACATGTCATGGAAGAGGTGATCTCTTCTATGGATCAGATCTGACAATATGGACATAAATCTAAATAAAATGACTTTATAAAGTTATCAGATGAGGGACAGCGGTGATATAAAAGATGTTCTGCAGCAGTGGCCTAAGCATGCAATAGCTGACACATCATACAGACTGACAGATCACACAATACAGATAGGAATCTACATAGAATGACTTTATAAACTTGTGACAGATGAGTGACAGGAGTCAGGGCCGGCTCTACCAATAGGGCGCCTGCCCGCTTTTGATCCGTCACCATCACTGGCTGCTCTGCATGCATCGCATGTCATCACAGAGGAGAGCCGCGGCTGGCAGCACCCCCCTTCCCGCCCGGGGCCACTCTGCCTAGATTGGGTCAATGTGAAGTGGAGAGCTGTACACAGGTGAGGCTGTATTGAGTGGCGCTGGTGAAGCTGTATTTAATGGGCGCAGGTCAGGTTGAGCAAAAGGGGGGGGGGGGGCAAAATGAGGTTTCGCCTAGGGTGTCAAGAATCCTTGCACCGGCCCTGACAGGAGTGATGTAGAAGAGGTTCTGCAGCAGCAGTGGGCAGGCACACAATATGGAGGAGGGGGTCTCTTCTATGGACAATATGGATATAAATATAAATAAAGTGACTTTATAAAGTCCATGATGAGTGACAGCGGGGATCTAGAAGAGCTTCTGCAGCAGCAGCAGCCAATCACAGATCATGATCATCTCTTCTATGGATCAGATCGGACAGTATAAATACAAATCTAAATAAAATGACATTATAAAGTTATCAGATGAGTGACAGCGGTGATATCAAAGATGTTCTGCAGCAGCCAAGCACATGTCACAAGCATGCAATAGCTGACACATCATAGACTGACAGATCTACATGGAATGACTTTATAAAGCTGTGACAGAGGAGTGATGTAGAAGAGGTTCTGCAGCAGCAGTGGCCAGGCACTCATCATGGAGGGGAGGGGGGTCTCTTCTATGGACACTATGGGGTGTAGAGCTACATGGAATGACTTTATAAAGTTGTGACAGATGAGTGACAGCTCTGACCCAAAAGAGGTTCTGCAGCAGCCCTCTGGCCAGCACACGTGCACAGTCCCGGCAGCACTGAAGGGCGCTCGGAGCCCCCCACTTTCCCCAGCTCATAGCACACACCCCCCATCCTGGACGGACTCCCCGCCCCTCACCATAACAACCTTCAGCTCGTCCTCGGACCCCCCTATGGGGGTAATAGGCCTGGAATGAAGACCCCCCCGGTGTACCGGTGATCCTCCCTCCTGTATGCGGCTCGGTAGTGAAGGAAGGGGGGTTGCTTACCTCGTACAGGTCCCCAGAAGCCATGCCGGGTCCGGGCTGTGCTCTCCGTGTGCACAGGGCTGAGCCGACTGTTGCGCAGAATCACACGGCGGAGGCAGCGGGGGGCGGCTGGCAGAACCGGCTCTGGAGCAGAGCGGAGCGGAGCAGCCACGGGGAGGACCAGCTCCTGCCCTGCTTCACTGTATGGGGGACGGCCGCCAGAGGGCGCTCTGCCTGCGGGGCTAACGTGGGAGGATCCCTGAGATGACAGCTAGGGGCCGGCCCACAGCAGCATCCTGAGCGGGGGGCGGGGCGGAGGAGGAGGTGGGGGAGTGATGATAAGGGGACAACACTCCGGACCTGACATCCCGGGGACGGGGACAGCTGCTGGGCTCTGCTAGTCGGCTGCCTTTATCAATGGCCGAAATCTCTGCTACAGACATACCTGGTGTGTGCATGGAGGGGACACCTGTCCTGATTGCCCCATGTTTGACTAGGCACCTGTCCTGATTGCCCCAGGGGGAGGGGGCACCTGTCCTGAGCTGTACTGATTGCCCCATGTGGAGGGGGCACCTGTCCTGAGCTGTACTGATTGCCCCATGTGGAGGGGGCACCTGTCCTGAGCTGTACTGATTGCCCCATGTGGAGGGGGCACCTGTCCTGAGCTGTCCTGATTGCCCCATGTGGAGGGGGCACCTGTCCTGAGCTGTAATGATTGCCCCAGGGGGAAGGGGCACCTGTCCTGAGCTGTCCTGATTGCCCCATGTGGAGGGGGCACCTGTCCTGAGCTGTACTGATTGCCCCATGTGGAGGGGGCACCTGTCCGGAGCTGTACTGATTGCCCTATGTGGAGGGGGCACC
>BLSH010121841.1:169757-192187 GCA_018402905.1 Glandirana rugosa | reverse complement strand
TTAGTCATGTCGAGTCGTGCCCACGGGGGAGGTGTACCCCGTTAGTCCTGTCGAGTCCTGTACACGTGGGAGGTGTACCCCGTTAGTCATGTCGAGTCCTGTCCACGGGGGAGGATGTGGAGGGGGCACCTGTCCTGAGCTGTACTGATTGCCCTATGTGGAGGGGGCACCTGTCCTGAGCTGTACTGATTGCCCCATGTGGAGGGTGCACATGTCCTGAGCTGTCCTGATTGCCCCATGTGGAGGGGGCACCCGTGCTGAGCTGTACTGATTGCCCCATGTGAAGAAGACACCTGTCCTGAGCTGTACTGATTGTCCCAGGTGGAGGAGGCACCTGTCCTGACTGCCCCAGGGGGAGGGGGCACTTGTCCTGAGCTGTACTGACTGCCCCAAGGGGAGGGGGAACCTGTCCTGACTGCCCCACGGGGGGACTACTATCCTGATTGCCCCATGTGGAGGGGGCACCTGTCCTGAGCTGTCCTGATAGTCCTATGTGGAGGGGGCATCTGTCCTAAGCTGTCCTGATTGCCCCATGTGGAGGGGGCACCTGTCCTGAGCTGTACTGATTGCCCCATGTGGAGGGGGCACCTGTCCTGAGCTGTACTGATTGCCCCATGTGGAGGGGGCACCTGTCCTGAGCTGTACTGATTGTCCCAGGTGGAGGTGACACCTGTCCTGATTGCCCCAGGGGGAGGAGGCACCTGTCCTGACTGCCCCAGGGGGAGGGGGCACTTGTCCTGAGCTGTACTGACTGCCCAGGGGGAGGTGACGCCTGTCCTGACTACCCCAGGTGAAGAAGACACCTGTCTTGAGCTGTCCTGACTGCCCCAGGGGGAGGGGCAACCTGTCCTGATCTGTCCTGACTGCCCCAGGGGGAGGGGAAACCTGTCCTGACTGCCCCAGGGGGAGGGGAAACCTGTCCTGACTGCCCCAGGGGGAGGGGACACCTGTCCTGACTGCCCCAGGGGGAGGGGACACCTGTCCTTTTTTTTTTCTTTTTTTTTTTTTTTCCAATTTAGACCGCTTTTCAGAAGTATTTTCAGCTTAGCCTTCATACTAGTCTTTGAAATTGGTCTTATCATTGTGGCATTCCTTTCCCTGTTTCTTCTCGTTTATTTCTTTATTTAATTTTCCATCATATAAAAATTACAACAAAAAGAGTGCATATTGGACAAAACAGTCCTATACATATATATATAGATCCACTAGTAATCCCCACCCCACCACCCACCCTGCACCCCGTCCTGTTTGCTCACACTTGTTCTTCTCTTTAACTCTTTCCTCACCTAGCTACCCCTCCTCTAATGTCCACAAATTTCCTTGTTTTCTTAAAATCTGTCCACTCCTCCCATTTACTTGTGTGCCCCTCCAGTACCTCCTCCCCGCAACATCTGAGATCTTCCATTTCCTGTATCTCTGTTATTTTCTGCAACCATTCGCCTATAGAGGGGCTATCTACTTTCTGCCATTTACCGGGGATCAGACTTTTAGCCGAATTCAGAAGGTGGGGGATAATAGTTTTCCTATATTGTTTGACCCAGCTTGTAGTTGCTTGAAACAGACATCCCCACGACTCCTCAGGTATCTCTTTTTAAGTTATCTCTTTTATTAATTGCAGCACATCTCTCCAATATTATTTAATTTTGGGGCACGTCCACCAGGTGTGGGCCATCATCCCTATTTCTTACATCCCCGCCAACATAATGGTGTCTTTCCTTCTTGAATTTTATTGGCTTTCTCAGGGGTTATGTACCATCGTGTTAAACATTTATAATTCATTTTGATGGTACTACAGTTGACTGCTGATCTATGAGCCATCAAGGGACATCTGTCCTGACCTTCATTGACTGCCCCAGGTGGAAGGGACATCTGTCCTAACCTTCATTGACTGCCCCAGGGGGAAGGGACATCTGTCCTGACCTTCATTGACTGCCCCAGGTGGAACGGACATCTGTCCTGACCTGCATTGACTGCCCCAGGTGGAAGGGACATCTGTCCTGACCTTCATTGACTGCCCCAGGTGGAAGGGACATCTGTCCTGACCTTCATTGACTGCCCCAGGTGGAAGGGACATCTGTCCTGACCTTCATTGACCGCCCCAGGTGGAAGGGACATCTGTCCTGACCTTCATTGACCGCCCCAGGTGGAAGGGACATCTGTCCTGACCTGCATTGACTGCCCCAGGTGGAGGGGGCACCTGACCTTACTGCCCCGGGGGGGGGGGACCTGTCTTGACCTTCACTGACTACCCCAGGTGGAGGGGGCACCTGTCCTGACCTGTACTGACTGCCCCAGGTGGAGGGGCACTCTAAGGGCAGAGATAAGTGGGCACTAAGGCTTAGACATGATTTTTAGCGCCCCCCCCCCCTTTTGCTGGAAATGGCAGCAGATGGGGGTGTTTAAGTCTATGTTCACTTCTATGCGGAATGCAGTCCATGCATTTTTCAGGCACGTTTTGCGGTGCATTTTTAAACCCGCGACTTTAAAGCATTTTTGTATGTGTTTTGTGTGTTTTTTTATGTCCCTAAAAACACTGTATGCAGCTGGTTGCTAAGGAGGGGTCGGGAAGCCGGGCGCATCCTTAACAGCCGATGAGTCATCATTTGTCAGTGGGGTTCCCCACTGACAGCTGAATGTAACAAAAAAGAATTGCCGGCTAACAAATTTGAGAAAAAAAATAGCATGGGCCCCCCCCCCCCATGCATACCAGGCCCTTTGGGTCTGGTATAGATCTGGAGGGGAACCCCATACCAAAATAAAAAAAATGGCTTGCGCCCCCCCCCCCCCCAAAATCCGTACCGGACCCTTGTCCGAGCATGCAGCCCGGCAGGTCAGGAAAGGGAGGGGATGAGCAAGCAAACTATACCAGGCCACAAGCCCTCAACATGTGGGTGGGTGTGCTTTGGGGTAAGGGGTGTTCTGCCCCCCCCACCCCAAAGCACCTTGTTCCTATGTTTATGGGGACAAGGACGTCTTTCCTACAACCCTGGCCGGTGGTTATGGGGGCCTGCAGGCAGGTGACTTATCAGAATCTGTAAGCCCCCTTTAAGAAGGGGCCCCCGGATCCCACAAAATGTCTTTAAAAAACACATAAAAAAAGGCAACACTTGCGTTTCTGGTGCGACTTCATTGAAGTCGGTTACACAACGCAATCTGCTGTGAGAAAAAAGTCCCTGACCCTTTCCAAAAAGCACACCGGCTGAAAAAAGCATAGATGTGAACGTGTACCATAGGAAACCATGTTAAATGGACTATAGTGTGTTTCTGCAAAAATGCACAAAAAAGCTCATTGGTGTGAACGTAGGGTAAATGTCTTTCTCATTCAAAGCGCTGCATGGGCATCTAATTGCAGCACTTTTACCGGCAAAAATGGCATTATAACAGGCGGCAAGGAGGCGTCACATGTCTTACTCGCCTCTGAAAACGAATCAGAATGCAGATGACTCTTCAGCAAAGCTGCAGATTTAGCCTTAGACTGCGCTAAGAGCAATCTGCACCTGCTTGGTGAATTAGCTGACCCCGTGGGTGTAGTTGGAGCATCTGTGCAATTAAAGTGGTTGTAAACCTACTTAGGCGACTTTAACCTACAGGTAAGCCTATAATAAGGCTTCCCTGTAGGTACCGAGAATATCAACTAAACTTGCACAGTTTAGGAGATATTCACTGTACAAGCAGCCGCCAATGTCAGTGGCACATGTGCAGTGAAGAAACGGCCCAGCTTCCCTTCGTTCGTGCCGTGAATCGTGAGCCCCGGGCGCATGCCCGGGAGTAACGTCACGCGACTCCAGGTCAGTCACAGAGCCGGAGTCACGGCCCCAGAAGGAAGAGGGGCTGAAGATGGACACTGCCTGCACAGGGGACATAGCAGGCTTCGTTTGCAGGTAAGTGACACATAATGAATTGTATTTTAACTGTACTGTCTGCCTTCATTTTGTAAAGCACAGCGCAAACTGTTGGTGCTAGCCCGTGAGCAGCGACACTAGGGAAAAATTCCAGGAAAGGTACTGGTCGCAGTACGAAGTGCGAATGGTGTTTTTGAGGAGACAACCGCACAAGGAATAGAAAGCGGAGTTAAGCAGGCTGGTCCATGCGGAGATGCGGTTGCACAAGAGCTACAGAGCCCTCCGCTGGTATGTAGCCCAAGTGTGCCCATACACAGTGGATGACAGCCCAACAAGCTTTGGCTACGGCGGTCTGGGACTGTTATTAGAGAGGCTGTCCGAGGACCCTGACTTTGGGAGCGATTTGAAGTGGTGTTTGGAGGAAATCTTGGAATACAGAGAACAGATGCTCATTATCTCTGAAGGTCTCTAGGCACAGGAATATTTGGCATTTCTGTCCAATCAGGAATGAGAGCTGGAGATCGCATACAGACGGCTGCTAGATTGTGCTCAGCAGCAGGTCTGGGCTCCCTTTGCCTGGGACTATCAGGAAATACCAGCTGACAGCTATGAAATCCTGGCTGAAGAGTTGACAATGTGGCATAGTAACAGTGTGCTTTGCCCACCTGCACCCACAGCTATGACCGCGGGGGTCTTATGGCGGATGCAGCAAGTGCTGACTGACCTTGACGATCCTGTTTCTGCACGGGATGATCTTGGATGGAGGAATGCATCTGTTCAGCAGCCGGATGAGGATATGGGAAATAGAGCAGTTAGCTCATCTCACCAGCCACAGATTACAGAATGTATGGACTTTTCATCGGAGGATGTTATAGATTATGCATCACCTGCTCAAGTGCTGGCACTGGGCCCAAGTGTCACCAGCCCGTGCCCTGGATTTTCAGTAATTCCAGAGACTAGTGATTTAATCGACTTTTCTGTAGAGGAGGAACCAACTAGCAAACCCCCAGCAGAAGTACTGGCAGCAGGAAAGAGTACTGCAGACCCCTGCTCCACATCTGTGGCAGTTTCGGAGGCCTGAGGTGAGAAGGCGGTGGTTCCTCCTCCCCAGTGGATTTCAGAGATGCAGGGAGGGGAAGCAGCCATTCCCTCTCTCCAACAAGGGTTCGTGCACCTGGGAGACAATACCAGAGAAAGGGAGTTCCAGCAGCAGATGGCACCCCAGAATGATGACCCCAATCCAGCTGAAGCGCTGGCAACTAGACAGAGGGTCCAAGACCTCTGCCCCACACCAGTGGCAGTTCTGGAGGCCTAGGGTGAGGAGGTGGTGGTCACTCCCAAGCAGCAGATTAGGATCCAAGGAGAGAATGCAATCGCACCTCACAACTGCAGCTTGATCTGGTGTCAGTGGATGGGCCTGCGGTCTCCAATAACAGAAACCCAGCAGAAGTGCTAGCAACAGGGCAGAATACTATCAACCTCTGCCCAGCACTGGCAACAACTGCGGAGTTCCAAGGAGCCGGGGCAGTCAGCCTCCCTCCCCAACAGTTAGCCAGAGCAGAGGATGTGGAGTCCCCAGCAGAAGCGCTGGAAACAGGGCAGAGTGCTGCTGGCCTCTGCCTTCAACTAACAGGATGGATTTCCTGTGAAAGTGGATGGGACTATGGTCTCCCCTTGTATACCCCAGGGATGCTAGACAGTCGGCCCAGATCCCCAACAGCATGACGGAGTGAGCCCAGCCACCCTGTCTTCTCTTCAGCAGCTGAAGGGACTCCAGGGTGAAGGACCAGTCTGCACCTCCCCCAAGCAGCGAGTATGTTCTACGAGAAAGGCAGAAGTTGGCTGGGTGAGTAATGCTCTGTCTGGAACAGTTTTTTGGGGTACTGTGTGGGTACAGGCATTGGGGGACTGGAACTATGGACTAACTTCGTAGTCAACCCATCTGGGGTCTCCTGTGTTCGTCTGCTGCTGAAGCGGGGAGAGATGTGACGGGAGTCACTTTGGGTGGGGGCCCATGGAACCCAGAATCCCTTGGAGAGGTTGGGAAACCCTTGTTTCAGCTCCCCAAGCACCTCCTATGTCTAATTCACCCTGTGTCTATTAGGGACGCAGGGTGAAAATGATGGACAGCTATTTAATAGACACTGAAAAAGTGGTTTGGATTACTTAAAATGGAACAGTAATATTTATCCACAATATCTCCCAGGAAATATATAAAGACTATTCCTGGTTCATTTGATTCTGAACTATACATGTCAATTGCAAGAGTTGTTCACATTGCCCTTTGTACAATGTAGGAGACGAATAGTCTGCAAATGGGACCTCTTGCTATTGTGTGAAGGTGTTCTGTGTTTATACTTATGTTAATGTCTATTGTACTGTCTGAAAGCGAAGCTGGCAAGCTTGGCCTGAAGTGGGGATATCGGATTAATCACAACATTGTCCAGGTGGCCAGTTATTTACTTAATGTTTATAGTACATGTTGGTCGTTTAGCTATGGTAATTATATTCCTGTGTGCAGTTTGTATCGTTAGGGTAATATGATCAGGAGGGGAGGGGGTAAAGTCCTTCCATGCTGTATATATGCTGTGTTACTTGGTCAAATAAAAGTTATTTCATATTCCATCTTTGTAACTGAGCTGTCCCGGCACGGAGACAATCATTCCTACCACCCACGAAAGACTCCACGAACGGACGGCCCCACTGACGATCCCATCCGCACGGATGACTAGCTGCTTACTAGGTCTCGGGGAACTGATGCCATACTCTTCACCGGTTGAGCATTCTCCTGGTTCCATGTGCCATACCCTTTCTTAGTCATGTGAGTAGCCAATTGGCTGATGTCTTTTTAATAAAATTTCTTACGGTTTACACTTAGAGGCGCCTCCTTCTTGTTTCTTATAACTGAGCTGGTCTCGTCTGGTTCTTGGTTAAAATATATGGGCTGTAATATCTGATATCTGAAGGTCAAGATTGGGGTAAGCAGTATACTGACAGAAGCACTCAAGCGGAGTGCAACGGGGTTCCGTTACAGGGGGCAACAAGTGGAGCTTCCCCTTTTGGGTGGAGCTCCACTTTAAAGTGGAGTTCCACCCTGTTAAAAGTCAGCAGTTAACAAAAGGGTAGCTGCTGACTTTTGACAATCGGCCACTCACCTATCCCTCGTTCCAGTGATGCAGCTGTCCGAGGGCTCGCTCGTCTCCCTCTCCCCTCGGTGGCGCCAGCATGACAAGTGTGGGCACCTGGCTTTGCCTTCAAAGCCGGGCGCTCACTGCGCATGCGCGAGTCGCGCTGCGGCTTGTGAATGGCTCGGCGTATCTTCTGGGATCTGTGACGTGTCCCAGAAGATCGCCGAGAGGGAGGGGGGAAGGTGGACTTCCTTTCTGGAGCTGCGGCTCCAGGGGAGGAAGTGGACCTGGGACCCTGATCACCCCCCCCCCCGAAAAAAAGACATGCCAATTGTGGCATGTCAGGGGTCACCTTCCCTTAAAGCGGAAGTTCCACTTTTGGGTGGAACTCTGCTTTAAGGTGGTTTTAAACCTCAGAAATAAAATATGAGCAACGCATATCCCTCCATAGTGTGTACTTGTTTGAATCCAGAGCACTAAGTGTCATTTCTGTATGCAGCTTCATTCCTCTGCTATCATCATAAGTCACTTCTGCCAAGTTTTCCTGACACCAAGAGAAAAATGGTGACAGGGGAGGGACCTCCAGCTGATTGACAACCCTAGTTGTGTTCCTGTGTGAAAGTGGTGCATCCCTTCCCTTCTGTACTTTGGCTGTAGGGGAAAAGATTATGTAGATAAACAGGTACAACTTATGTAGGAGGCCAGTCAATTCACTGGGTATAGGTGAGGGTTTACAACCACTTTAAAGCCTCAAATGGCAGTGGATGGGGGTGTTTAGATGCCACAGGTCACCATGCTTCACAAAAACTGCCCAACAACCACCGAATGCAATCCATGCAAGCAAACAGGAAGGCGCTGAAAGCACATGCAATGCATTCAGTTCCAAACTTTTTGTCTACAAAAATAGAGTTAAAACAGGCGGTGAGAGGGCATCACACTCCTCCTCACTGCCTATCAATGGCCTCTGAAAAGTGATCTGAACACATCGTGCTTTTCAGAGGAGTGGTAGATTCAGTCTAAAGCTGGGTACACACTGACTTTCTTTTTCCTTCAACCCAGCATGCCAAACGAAAATAAACTGAGAGATCGCCGTACTAACACAAACAATGTTGGAGTGGTGATCTCTCCTGCTGTCCTATCGAATTGTGACTGCAAGGAGATTCTCCCACCTACCCAGCCAGAATACACTGATCAGCATTCACAGCCATTGGCTGCCAGCGCTGATCGGATTCTGGTTTTCTAGCATGTTCTTTCGACAAAAGCCAAACGTTATACCGGCTTATATCGGACAGACAGCTGTACACACTGTATTGTGAAGCAAAGAAACCTATCACTATAGGGAGGAATATTGTATTTATTAATCTAATCCCAACCTAAGTAAATGGACTTCTATTCACCAATATATGAAAACAATGACAATAAAGTGATTATAAATGATCACCTTGTAAAACAACCCATTCAATTAAAAATAGAACTGAAAGCAAAAACATCATAAATACTTTTTTCGTTTTTTACAACTGATCACATTCCCTCTGTTCTAAGCTGCATAAGAGCTGGGGGAGGAGAAACAGAAGCACTGCCCATTTCCATGAATGGCTGTGCAGTGGGGACGTGTCAGGATAAGTCTAATCATTGGAGGAGAGCATACTGAGTTCCCAGCATAGCCAGCGAACTGACCATGGCATGTTCTCCTGCTTAGTGTGGTCAGTTTTTAATAGGGAAGCAGAGGGACTGGCAGGAACACCAGGGATTTCACACACAGGAAGTAATACAAAGAGAACGGGAGACTTTCTCATACAAGTACATGGTACAGCAGCCACATATCAGGAATATGAAGTTTTGGGGTAACGCTTTAATAATAGAACCAACAATAAATGGACTAGTGTCAGTACTGCTGTTTCCACAAATGTCAGCAAGGTATTAATATAGCAAATAAATGCCTCGCAGTACTTTGCAAACATTGTGAACCCAATCATATTTCTCCATAAATTTAGACCAATATGTGTTCTGCTACACATTTTTGGTAAAAAAAATCCCAATAAGTATATATTGATTGGTTTGTGTGAAAGTTATAGAGTCTATAAACTATGGTGTGGATATATATATATATATATATATATATACTGGAACTATTTATTTTTTTACTAGTAATGGTGGTGATCAGTGACCTTTGCAGGGAAACGAAAACCGACACATCCCTGCTGACAGGACAGAGCTCGGTATTGTTTACATTCACAGAGCTCTTTCCTGTTATCCTCTTCGCCAATCAGCGGGTGACAGCGATCAATCATTGGCGTGCGCCCTCTACCTAGAGGTATTAGATACGTGATTTAGCACAGGAGTGCCGTTCTGCTGCCGTACTCTTACATGAGGCAGTTGGCAAGTGGTTAAGTAGGGTCTCCTTTGCCACGGCTGTTATTCCTCTTTCCAGTATCCAGATGTTCCTCAATCCATCTCCATCTTCAGCAATCCTTTGATCAATGTGTATTATTAACTCAAAAGAAAAGTGGACATACAGTATAGTGTTCTACGTATAGAATATGATACTTTTTCTATTAAAAATTATATATACTCAACTTAAAATGTGCACTTTTCCTGGTGCACAGCAGTTAACAAGCATTTAGACATGGACATCCTGCAACAAAGTGATCGACCGTACAGTTCCGGTATATGGCGTGACTTTACCAGCTCCTCCCAAAGCGTTGCGTCATTGTCATGGCTGGGCTCAGCCCTCCCATCTCAGAGCAGGCTGCTCAGCTGTCATTTAATTAATTGCCAGTACTAATCTTCTACAGGGACTTACCTAATGATCATATCCTGCTCATCAGCCAGCTCTGTTGGTTATTTAAACTGCCTGGGTCAGATCTCCTATGCCTTCGCCTTGGTCACATATCTGGATACTTTTTGCTGTGTTTTCCTGTTCAAGACTTGCCTGGCTGACTTCCCTTCTGGCTTATGATCCTGTTTGCTGCATTTGACTACACTAATCTCTGGATTCCTGTTTACTGGCTTGTTCCTCCTACCCGCTCTGGTTGACTACATTTTGCTCTGTTTATTTTAGTTTTTACCATTTTATTAAAAGTGATTTTTTTTTTTTTTTTTTTTACTGCACTTCTGTCTCAGTCTGATTCATGGTTCCTGACATTAGGCGAAGGCCATGAATTCAGTAGATGCAGGCAATCCACTTGCTGGTAATATTTTTTTCCAGATTGGATGAGCAGAATCATTGCATGGATCAGTTTGCCATAGCATTACAGACTCTCCTGAATTGCACTGCTCACCTGGTTCCTCCCACGGTGGCTGTCCGGCACAACCAGTGTTGCAGGCCATCCCTGGTGCTGCTCCAGTCTCTGTACAGGCTCGTGCCTCGAATATTACTTCACCAACGATTTGGGGGCGATCCAGTTCAATGCAGAGAGTTTCTCAACCAGGTTGGGATATGCTTTGAGATGCTGCCCCAGGCGTTTCCCATGGACAGAAGCAAAGTAGGCTTTGTGATTTCTTTGCTTTCTGATAGAGCCTTGCCCTGGGCAAACCCTCTATGGGAGATGCAAAAAAACATTGTCTTGAGTTACCCAGAGTTTGTGGCCTCCTTTTAAAAGGGTATTTGATGTTCCCACAGGCTCCACTTCTGCTGCCAAGAGCCTCATGTCCATCAAACAGAGTACGAGAACTGTTGCTGATTTATGCCATTGAATTCCATACTCTGGCAGCAGATGTTGCTTGGAACAATGAGGCCCTCGCGGCTGCTTTTTCTCATGGTCTCTCAGATAACATTAAAGATGAGATAGCAGCCCGAGACATACCCACTAAGCTGAAGAGGTTGATCACGTTTGCCATTCTCATTGACTCCAGACTCCGAGGGGGGGACCTTTCTTTAAAGTGGTTGTCAACTTGTGACAACCACTTTAACCTACAGGTAAGCCTATGATAAGGCTTACCTGTACGGTTCAGGAGATATGCAGTGTTGAAGCTGTGCCGATGTCATGTCGGCACATGCGCAGTGAAGGAACGGCCTGCGTGCCGTTCCTCCACTGCGACCGTTCCGTGGCTGGCGGCTCCCGCGCGCATGTGCGGGAGTGACGTCACGCAACTCCGGCCAGTCACATCGCCGGAGTCACTGACCCGGAAGGAATAGGGGCAGAAGATGGACGCTGCCAGCAGAGGGGACAACGCTGGACGTTGCAGGCTTTGTTTGCAGGTAAGTGACACATAATAGGCTACTATGCGATGCATATTAGCCCATTATGTTTCTACTTTACAGGGGAACATAGAGGAAGTAAACCCCATCTGGGTTTACTTCCTCGTTAAGGAGCGCTTGTAGAAGTCTTTTGTACGTTTGGCTCTGAGCTTTTCAGTCCCACCTTTGTCTCCCTCACCTCCCATACCTCCTGGTACTGAGTCTGCCAGTGAAGTAGAACCCATGCAGTTTGGCTTCACACGTCTCTCTGCAGATGAGAGGGCCTTCCAGAAGAGGGAGAGATTGTGCCTTTATTGTGGCCAGGCGGGTCACTTTTTGAAATCTACCCATCAAGGAAATGCTTGCACCTGAGGTCCTGTAGGGGACAGACCTTAGGTGGCATTGTTACGTCCCCAGTTATCCAGAAGGATAAGCCCCTGGTTCCGGTTGCCCTTTCTTGGTCTGAATCGTTCGCAGAGATACAGGCTCTAATCGACTCTGGGGCTGCAGGCCTGTTCATAGATGGTGCCTTTGTGTCTAAGCACTCGATTCTGCTGCAGCTTCGTGCCACTCCACTTGCCATTGAGGCTATTGATGGGATACCTCTACAGCCTGCTCATGTGACTCATGAGACTGCTCTGTTGACCATGGCCGTAGGGGCTCTGTCACGCACCTGGTGGTGGCGTCTGGCTTATGCAGTGGGCAACCTCTCTTACAACCCTGATTCGGGAACCCCTGGCAGAGTAGACAGGAGGTTCGGGAGTGCAGGATGGCACGAGGGCTGGACTGGGTCACTGATGGTGATGTGAAGGTCCTCAGATAAACTCGTGCAGACTGAAGAGTGGTGGTATAGGCCAGGTCGGTAACAAGCTGGCGGAGCAGTACAGGTGGAGCAGGCAGGTGGATGGTCGGGTACTAGCAGGGTCGGCAACAGGCAGGCAGCAGAGTATAAGGGATCAGGCAGGAGAGTGGTCGTAGGCAAGCCAGGGTCAGTGCAGGCAGATATCAGGCAAGGTCTGGGTCCAGCCAGGTCACAGGTAACAGAAAAGCTCAGGAACAAATCACGGGGGGGGGGTCACTGGTAACGCTGTTGAACGGACAGCCCTTGCTACAAGGTGCTGTCCATTTAAATAGGCTGTTTGGCACCAACGATGCGCACACCCGTCGAGTGAGCATGCGCTCCCTCACACGCCTGTGCACAGGAACCGGCAAGCCAGTGGATCTTTCAGGCTGTAATCTCTGACATTGCCCCCCCCCCCCCCAAGGGGCAGCCTCCGGAACCCAAACGAGCCACCAAAGCTGGATGTTTCCTCCAAAATGTCTTGACCAGGTCCTCCATGTGCATGTTATCTTTGGGCTCCCAGGAGTTTTCTTTGGGGCCGTACCCCTTCCACTTCACTAGGAATTTGATAGAATCCCCCCTCTTCCTGCAATCGAGAATAGTTTCTATCTCAAACTTCTCCTCTCCATCCACAAGGACTGATGCAGGTCCAATTACCCTCGTCTTCCTTTTATCAAAAGCTCTTTTATTGCAGGAGTCTGTTATTCTTTTCCAAGAATGTTGTGATGTCTTGTGCCACAGGTACTGCACTCTCCGGTATTGAACTGGGTAGAAATGTAGGGTGGTAGCCGAGATTCGCCTAAAATGGAGATTGTTTAGTTTCAGAATGCACAGTGTTGTTGTAGGCGAATTCGGCTACTGGCAGTAGTGAGACCCAATCATCCTGGGAAAAAGAGTAGCAGCGAAGGTACTGTTCCAAGGTCTGGCTAGTCCTCTGTCTGGCCATTCGTTTGTGGGTGGTAAGCAGACGAGAACGCCAGTTCGATCCCTAAGGCTGAGCATAAGGCCTTCCAGACTCGGAACGGGAATTGCACTCCACGATCAGAAACTATATTGGCACAGATCCCATGGAGACGGACAATCTCTTTGATAAATGTCTTCGCTGTTTCAGTTGCAGAGGGAGTGCCCTTCATGGGGATGAAGTGTGCCATTTTGGTGAGGCGGTCCACGACTAAAAAGATGGAGTTGAATCCGGCAGAAGAGGGTAACTCAACTATAAAGTCCATAGATATGTGGGACCATGGGTGCTCTGGAATAGGAAGTGGGTTTTGTAGACCCCAGGCTTTAGTTCTGCCGGTCTTGTTTCGTGCACAGACTGGACAGGCGCTGACGTATTTCCTGCAGTCCTCGTCAGCTAAGGGCCACCAAAAAGAGTGTGACAATAGCTCCTTTGTCTTGCAACCACCGAAGTGCCTGGCCAGCTTGTGGTCATGACAAAGTTCTAATACGGCCCGGTGCAGTTCTTAAGGGACGACTATCTTATCATGGTATCAACATAGCACATCTTTCATCATCAGTCTGGGGTCGGCTGGCACGTTGGAACCTGTTAGGGATCGCCTGACTCGGGATAGCAGATCCTCCTGGGTCAACAGGAAGTTCCGGGACAGAAGGATGGTATCTGGTGGAGCCAAAGCTCCAGGTTAACAGAACATCCTGGACAGGGCGTCCGGTTTAATGTTTTTTGACATGGCCTGTATGTGATGTGCAGCTGGAATCTGGAAAAGAAGAGTTCCCAGCGTGCCTGATGGGGTTTCAACCTCTTAGCAGTCTGCAGGTACTCGAGATTCTTATGGTCAGTGAAGACCAGGACAGGATGTGAAGCTCCCTCCAGCAGGTATCGCCATTCTTCCAAGGCTTGATCGCCTGTAGCGCTCGATCCCCAACATCATAGCTGGTTTCAGGAGGTGTGAGCTTGCGGGAGAAGAAGGCAATGGGGTAAAGAGAGGACTTGGAACCTCGCCTCTGGGAGAGAACTGCTCCCACTGCGGTCTCTGAGGCGTCTACCTCTAAAGTATAGGGCAGGGCTGGATCCGGGTGCTTCAGGACAGGAGCGAGGCTGGATCCGGGTGCTTCAGGACAGGAGCGGAGGTGAATAGTTTCTTAAGTGTTAGGAAAGCCATTTGGGCCTCAGAGGACCAGTGGAAGCGGGAGTTCTGCTTAGTAAGTGAGTGATGGGTGCAATCACAGCGGAAAATCCCTTGATAAACTTCCTATAGAAGTTGGCAAAGCCTACAAAGCGTTGGACCCCTTTTTTGTCTACCGGTGCTGGCCAGTCTAGGATAGTTGAGACTTTGTGCAGATCCATAGTGACTCCGGTGGCGGAGATAATGAGACCCAGAAATGGAATACTGGAACGTTCAAACGCACACTGTTCGGCTTTTGCATAGAGTCTGTGTTGTTCTAATCGTTCCAGAACGCACTTGATGTGCCTGCAGTGCTCCTCCAGGGTTGGTGAAAAGATAAGAATGTCATCCAAATAGATTATGACAAACTCGTCAAGGTAGTCCCAGAACAAATCGTTCACCAGGTGCTGGAAAGTGGCCAGGGCATTGCAGAGCCCGAAGGGCATGACCAAATATTCATAGTGGCCGAAGCGTGTTCTGAAGGCTGTTTTCCATTCGTCGCCTTCTCACATACGAATGAGGTTATACGCCCCACGAAGGTCCAGTTTGGTAAAGATGGTGGCTGAGCCCAGTCGTTGGAACAGCTCAGTCACGAAGGGTAAGGGGTATCGGTTCTTGACCGTGATCTTGTTGAGGTCTCAATAGTCTATGCAAGGCCTAAGGGAGCGGTCCTTCTTCTCAACAAAGAATATTCCGGCCCCAGCTGGGGACATGGAAGGCTGGATGAACCCCTTTTTCAGGTTATCATCCAGA
This sequence comes from Glandirana rugosa, assembly GCA_018402905.1. Classification (NCBI taxonomy): domain Eukaryota; kingdom Metazoa; phylum Chordata; class Amphibia; order Anura; family Ranidae; genus Glandirana; species Glandirana rugosa. The sequence goes on along the minus strand of BLSH010121841.1, from coordinate 177,320 downwards.
TAAGCCTTATGGGCCTTTAATTCCACCTCAGAGAGCGGGTAAATCCTGCCAAAGGGGACCTCGGCACCCGGCAACAGCTCAATCGAACAGTCGTAGGCTCTATGGGGTGGTAGCTCACCTGCCCCCTTACTGAAGACATCTAAAAAATCATGGTATGCCGAGGGGACAGCAGAATGGGTCTCCTGGTCAAGGTCAGAATCCAGGCATAGGACGGAGGGTGGAAATTCCTGGGTCCTCTGCTGGCAGTGCTGCTGGCAATAGGGAGACGTGAACTGAATATCACCAGTGGTCCAGTTGATGTTAGGGCAGTGTGCCCGGAGCCATGGCAGGCCAAGGATGACAGGGAAAAGAGGGCATGCAAGGGCGTCCAGTAGGAGGTGTTCCGAATGACCACTGATGGTAGTGGCCAAGAGGGGAATAGTTTCATGGGTGACTGTACCCGACTTGATAATGGATCCGTCGGCCAGGTGGATGACCATCCAGTGGGCCTTGGGTCTGAGAAGGATCCGTTGTTTTGCTGCAAAGGTCAGGTCCACAAAGAAGCTGCACGCTCCGGAGTCAAGGATGGCTGGGATCTGAATACTCCCGCCGGGAAGCTGCAGAGACATAGAAAGAACAAGGTGAGTTGCCTGGTTAGGCAGGGACAGAACTTTTCCCTCGGTAGTGATGGAACACTTACCGAGCTTGGCAGGACAAGATCTGACGAGATGTCCCGGACCTCCACAGTACAGGTACAGGTTGTGGGATACACGTCTGTGTCTTTCCTCTGGGGAGAGTGATGGGCATAGAAGCCTGATCTTCATGGGCTTAGGTTGACCTTCGGGAGAGGAGGAGGACTCTGGGGGAGCCGGACCTGGGTAGCTGGGAGTGCGGGAGATCATCCAGATGGGTCGTGTAGCTCCCACGGACCTTTCAGCCCTGCCTTCCCGCAGGCAGTGGTCAATTTGGATGACCAGGTTTATCAGGGATTGGGGCACCCCTACTTGGGCTAGTTTGTCCTTAAGTGGCTCGGAGAGGCCCAGCCAGAATTGGTAGCAGCGGCATCATTCCAGGCCGTGTCAGCACTCCAGCGCCGGAACTCTGCAACATAGTCCTCCGCTGTATAGCGGCCCTGCTGGAGCGCATGGAGTGCGGCTTCTGCGGTAGCAGCTTGATGGGGGTCCCCATAGAGCAGTGCCATAGCCAGGAAGAAGAGGTTCAGGTCAGCCGTTTCGGGGGCTTTCTGTTCAAGTAGCCTGTGGGCCCAGGCCTGGGGTTCATCGAGCGAGAGGGATATCACCAGCCCCACCTTTGTGGCTTCTAGGGAGAAGGTACGGGTCTGCAGCGCAAAGTATAGTTCGCAGGCATTGCAAAAGGCCCGAAACTTCTTACGGTCCCCTGCAAACCATTCAGGCAAAGGCACCTTGGGTTCTGTGGGTAAGGTGATGATGATACGGGCAGCGGGCTGGCCGGAACTTGGTGAGGCGGACATGGAAAGCTCCTGGACTCTGCTTTCCAGTCGGGGGTACCCCTCTTGCATGTTCTTCACCGCTTCGGTGAGTCCGGCTAGGTGGACACACAAATCTTTCATTGGAGAGGTCCCCTGCGGAGACTCGGACATGGCTATCCATTACTGTCACGCACCTGGTGGTGGAGTTTGGCTTATGCAGTGGGCAAACTCTCTTACAACCCTGGTTGGGGAACCCCTGGTAGAGTAGACAGGAGGTTCGGGACCGCAAGGATGGCACAAGGGCTGGACTGGGTCACTGCTGGTGATGTGAAGGTCCTCAGATGAACTCGTGCAGACTGAAGAGTGGTGGTACAGGCCAGATCGGTAACAAGCTGGAGAAGCAGTACAGGTGGAGCAGGCAGGGGGATGATCGGGTACTAGCAGGGTCAGCAACAGGCGGGTAGCAGAGTACAAGGGATCAGGCAGGAGAGTGGTCGTAGGCAAGCCGAGGTCAGTGCAGGCAGATATCAGGCAAGGTCTGGGTCAAGCCACGTCACAGGTAGCAGAAAAGCTCAGGAACAAATCACAGGGGGATTCACTGGTAACGCTGTAGAACGGACAACACTTGCTACAAGGTGCTGTCCGTTTAAATAGGCTGTTTGGCGCCAACGGCACGTGCACCCGCCGTGTGCGTAAGCACGCCCATGAACAGGAATGGGCAAGCCAATGGATCTTTCAGGCTGTAATCTCTGACAGGCTCTTCACCGTGAGATAATCCAATTCCAAGTCATTTCCTCACCTCATTTTCTGGTGGTTATTGGTCATCCTTGGTTACAGAGACGCAACCCCCTCTTTTGATTGGCTTTGTGCTGAGGTTCTTTCCTGGTCACCACAATGCAGTAAGACATGTTTCCAGAAAGTGGCTAAGGTCCTGTGCACCTCTTCACTCTCCTCCTTGCCAGAGGAGTACCACAAATTAGCGATCTCTTTGACAAAGGTCAAGCTGGTAGTTTGCATCCACACCAGTTGTATGATTGCACAATTGACCTTCAACCTGGTGCCATACCCCCTTGTGGCCGGGTCTACCCTTTGTCTGTCTCGGAGGATAAAGCCATGGACGAGTATGTTACCAACGCACTTTCTGGAGGGTTCATGCGCAAATCCCCATCTCCTGCTGGTGCTGGCTTCTTCTTTGTGAAAAGGAGAGTGGCGAACTGAGACCTTGTATCGATTATAGGGATCTCAATCACTTCACGATTAAAAATTCTTATCCGATTCCGTTGATTATGGAGTTATTTGACTGCCTCAAGGGAGCAACGGTTTTACGAAGCTTGATCTGAGAGGGACATACAATCTCATGAGGATCAAGGAGAGTGATGAATGGAAAACTACGTTTAATACCAGGACAGGCCATTACGAATACCTCTTAATGTCCTTTGGTCTTTGCAACGCTCCTGCAGTTTTTCAGGAATTCATCAACGATGTCCTTCGAGATTTGTTGCAGCAATGTGTGGTGGTTTATCTCACCAATATCTTCATATATTCCAAGTCCATAGAGAGCCACCACACAGATGTCTGCCGTGTGCTTCAGAGGCTGAGAGATAATAACCTGTATTGTATATTGGAGAAGTGCGAGTTCCATCGTAAACAGGTTAAATTCCTGGGTTATGTCATTTCCACTGCTGGAATTTCCAGAGAAACCATCGGCAGTTCTACAGTGGCCCCGACTTGTGGGTTTACGTCCACTACAATGTTTTCTTGGCTTTGCCAATTATTATCGGAAATGTATTTGTAACTTCTCATCTCTGTTCAAACCCCTGACTGATATGACCAGAAAGGATGATAACCCACAGAATTGTTCTCTGGATTCCATTAACGCATTTGAGTCTCTTAAGGCTGCCTTTGTTTCTGCTCCTGTGTTGGCACATCCTGATCCTACGTTACCCTTTATCCTTGAGGTTGATGCAACTGAGACTAGAGTTGGTGCCCTTCTGTCTCAACGTCCTATCTCCGAGAGCGCTATGCATCCTTGTGGCTACTTATCCAAGAAGTTGTCTGCTGCGGAATGCAATTACGAGATTGGGGACAGAGAGTTGTTAGTGATCATTTTAGAATGAAGGCATCTCCTCAAGGGTCTCATTTTGACTGACCATAAGAATCTCACATTCTTGTCTGAGGCTAAACGCCTCTCCCCCAGAAGGGCACAATGTTTTCCTCTGCTTCCAAGATGGAGTCTGTTCCTGTGATACCTCCTGATCGTATTCTGGCTACGGTTTTTACCAGTCTCACTTCACCTTTGGGTGACAGAATCCTTGCCGCTCAGATCTATTCTCCTCCCGAGAAACCTTGTGATTGTTGCTTTGTCCCTGAGAGTCTCCGCACTGCTGTGCTCCAGACGTGTCATTCTCCCAAGGCTGCAGGTCACCCAGGGAAAAATCAACTCATTTGGGCTATTTCCGAACAATTCTGTTGGCCTAGTCTCCGCGCTGATGTAGCGGCCTTCATAGCTGCCTGTTCCATGTGTGCTCAGAACAAGACACCACAACATCTTCCAGTGAGCCTTCTACAACCCATACCCAGTGGAGAGAGACCTTGGACCCACCGTCTATTGATTTTATTGTGGAGTTACCCAACTCTCAGGACAACACCGTTATCCTTTTGGTCGTTGACTGGTTCTCAAAAATATCACATTGTATTCCACTTAAGAAATTGCCCGAGTCCAAAAAACTGGCGTCCATTTTTGCTTGGGAGATCTTCCGCTTACATGGGATACCCAAGGTTATCGTCTTGCACAGGGGTAGCCAGTTTGTGTCCAGGTTTTGGCGAGTCTTTTGTGCACATTTGGGAATTCAGCTTTCATTCTCTTCCGCGTATTACCCACAGTCCAATAGGGCTGCAGAACGAGCAAACCAGTCCTTGGAAAAGTTTTTACATTGCTATATTTCTGACCACCATAACAACTGGTCAGACCTCTTAGCTTGGGCGGAGTTTGCTCACAATAGTGGCGTTAATACCGCCTCCCATTTGTCTCCGTTTATGGACATTTGTTCCTCAGAGAATTCCTGCATTAGAGGAGCATCTCTGTGGTCTTCGTTCTACTTGGGTACAGGTCCAAGAGTCCTTTGCGACGTGCCAATGATAGGTACAGACTCCATACTGATCACAGACACCTACCTGCGCCTTCCTACCAAGTTGGGGAGAGGGTCTGGCTGTCATCTCGCAACCTCCGACTCCATGTTCCCTCACTGAAGCTGGCACCACGGTTTATTGGGACTTTCCGTATTCTCTGTAAGATCAACCCAGTGGCTTATGCTTTAGGCCTTCCTTATAATATGTGTATTTCAAATGTATTCCATGTCTCCTAACTAAAACCTTTGGTATGCAACCGCTTCACCACCTCGGTACCATGTCCTCATCCAGTTCAGGTTGAGAACCACGAGGAGTATGAAATACAATCTGTCATTGACTCCCATAGGTTCTGTGGACGCATACAGTACTTGGTTCATTGGAAAGGGTGCGGTCCGGAGGAGCACTCTTGGATCTCATCCTTGGTTGTACATGCTCCTGTCCTCCTCCGTGCTTTCCATAGACCTTTTCTCCTAAAACCTGGTGGCCCTCCAAGGAGGAGGGGTCATTGAGGATAGGGTACTGTGAGGACTGGGCTCAGCCCTCCCTTCTCAGAGCAGGCTGTTCAGCTGTCGATTAATTGTCAGTACTCATCTTCCACAGTGACTCACCTGATGATCATATCCTGCACGTCAGCCAGCTCTGCGGGTTATTTAAACTGCCTGGATTAGATCTCCTATGCCTTAGCCTTGGTCTTATATCCGGATACTTTCTGCTGTGTTTTCCTATTCCAGACTTTTGCCTGGCTGACTTCCGGTCTGGCTCATGATCCTGTTTGCTGCTTTTGACTATGCTGATCTCTGGATACCTGTTACTGGCTTGTTCCTCCTACCCACTCTGGTTACCTCCCCTGGCTATGTTTTGACTACGTTTTGCTCTGTTTATACTATTTTACCATTTTATTAAAAGTGTGATTTTTTTTTTTCTGCACCTCTGTCTCAGTCTGATTCATGGTTCCTGACAGTCATCTGATCAAGTGATTTCATCAGGGGTCAATATTCTGTCAGAATATAAGGTGAGAGCATAGGTGAAGTGTTGGACTAGTGGTGAAAGAACATTTCACACAGTGGAAATTTTGAAAAAATATCTGGCACATTTGGAAATAAACAACATCACAAATGTTCACATCTGTAGGAATATATGGACACATTGGACTGTCATTTTTATGTTTTTATTGCTGAAATTCTGGTCTTGTCATATAATATAATTTTAGTGCACAAAGTTTGCGAAGTACTGCGTGGCACTGATTTGATATACACTATATTACCAAAAGTATTTGGGACGCCTGCCTTGCACATGAACTTTAATGGCATCTTAGTCTTAGTCCGTAGGGTTCAAGATTGAGTTGGCCCACCCTTTGCAGCTATAACAGCTTCAACTCTTCTGGGAAAGTTGTCCACAAAGTTTAGGAGTGTATCTATGGAAATTTTTGACCATTCTTCCAGAAGAGCATTTGTGAAGTCAGGCACTGAGGTTGGACGAGAAGGCCTAGCTCACAGTCTCCGCACTAATTCATCCCAAAGGTGTTCTGTGGGGTTGAGGTCAGGACTGTGTGCAGGCCAGTCAAGTTCCTCCACCCCAAACTCGCTTATCCATGTCTTTATGGAACTTCCTTTGTGCACTGGTCAAAAGCATTTGGTGGAAGGAGGATTATGGCGTGGGGTTGTTTTTCGGGGGTTGGCCTTGATCAAAAACATCAGCGAGCCACGTTTTTTTTTTTTTTTACACCAGAAAAATGTCTCTCAGAACTCACTAGTCTTGGGGGTTTTTTTACAGCTCAAAAATGCCCCAGCCAAAAACAGTTGATAACAGCCTATGAGTGCATGAACACATAGGATAACATGATGGGGAGTTTATTGACTATAGGAAAAAATGTCTGAAGCTAAAAACATCAGCTGTAAAAATGCCCAAAAACATCCTGTGTGCATGAGGCCTAAAGTGGACGTCACGCGACTCCGGCCAGTCACAGAGAAAGAGGGGCTGATGATGGACGCTCCCTGCTGTGGGGACATCGCTGGACATCGCAGGCTTTGTTTGCAGGTAAGTGAGACATAATGGGCTACTATGCGATGCATAGTAGTCCATTATGTTTCTACTTTGCAGGGGAATATAGAGGAAGTAAACCCCATCAGGGTTTACTTCCTCTTTAATGTAATGATGTAGGTGATCTACGGCTTTAACACACCAGAGAATCTCCACAGTCTGCTTGGCTTGTAGTGTAATGTAACAAAAATGTAAATTTGGCAGGGGGGGATTACCATAAAATTTGCCAAAGCATTTCCAGGATCCAAAAATCCCCCTTTATCAGGGCTTGACACTGAAACAAGGTCACTGCCAGATCAACTGCTAACTAGGAATGAGCTGAGGTGTCCTCAAACTCACTTCTATTCCAATTATATATTTTTTTAAATGAGTGCTCAGAACAAGACACCACAACATCTTCCAGTGAGCCTTCTACAACCCATACCCAGTGGAGAGAGACCTTGGACCCACCGTCTATTGATTTTATTGTGGAGTTACCCAACTCTCAGGACAACACCGTTATCCTTTTGGTCGTTGACTGGTTCTCAAAAATATCACATTGTATGCCACTTAAGAAATTGCCCGAGTCCAAAAAACTGGCGTCCATTTTTGCTTGGGAGATCTTCCGCTTACATGGGATACCCAAGGTTATCGTCTTGCACAGGGGTAGCCAGTTTGTGTCCAGGTTTTGGCGAGTCTTTTGTGCACATTTGGGAATTCAGCTTTCATTCTCTTCCGCGTATTACCCACAGTCCAATAGGGCTGCAGAACGAGCAAACCAGTCCTTGGAAAAGTTTTTACATTGCTATATTTCTGACCACCATAACAACTGGTCAGACCTCTTAGCTTGGGCGGAGTTTGCTCACAATAGTGGCGTTAATACCGCCTCCCATTTGTCTCCGTTTATGGACATTTGTTCCTCAGAGAATTCCTGCATTAGAGGAGCATCTCTGTGGTCTTCGTTCTACTTGGGTACAGGTCCAAGA